>JANHAO010010371.1:0-17706 GCA_026873985.1 Saraca asoca
ATTGAGTGTTTGATATAGCCCTTGTTTGATTTAGGTTGTTTTCTCATTTGGTGTGCACATTCATACTTAGAGAAATCAACATTAACAGGATCTTGAATATGCATAAGGCTTATTCATTAAGTTATGGAAAACAAAATGCATCGTAATACATAGAAAGTAATACTCGTATATAGAGGACCTACCGCTATAATTTATGCATTTAGTTTTTCTTGGATATTATTCAGACCAAGTGGGAGAATGTAAATTGTTGCTCTGCATGTTACGTAGCTGCTTTACGTAAAGATTGGGATTGGCTGAGCTGGTGTTGCGCAAAATCGGCTAAATGTTAGCAACGGAGTAAATGGTCCGAATATCCAGCAAGATATCCGGCTGATGCAACGGCAACTTGATGGAAGTGGCCGTTGCACTCCATCTATAAAAGGGAGGATTCCTAGACTCAGTTTCAACAACAAAATGAGTACACCATCATAAGCTAGTAACTGAGAGCTCAAAAGCATCCTTCTTTCTGTGTTTTAAAGTTTTTATAATTAATTTTCTTGACTGCAGGAACAGAACAAATTTTCGCAATAGTTGGAGGTTGATATCTATCTATTCTTATTGTTTTTTTGTCATTAATTTGTTCATTTGTATATGCAGAAATTTCTTACATGTAGTCGATAAGAAAGGCCAACTGTAATGGAAGTTAGATTTGTTAAGTGCAGATACCTTATTAGAGAGAATCAGAAGTATACTAGGGAAGGTATCTTTAGGATGCAGATGCATGAGGAAACTTCTTCAATCTGGTATTGGGATAAACCATATGCAGTTGCTACATGGATTATTCTCAATCCTAATGGTTGCATGCTAGGAGTAGCAGTTCTAGCCAATAGCATCGAAGCAAGTTTGAGTCAGTTGACTGAGGTTTATCTTGCTCCCTCTCAAGGATGGAAAGCTCCTTGCTTCCTTAAACTTTATACATTCTCCAAGTGTAATAGTTGGTATTTTCTGAATTTATGATGTTGTTATTTGTGTAACGTAAAAGAAAAAAACATACCATGTTTATTACTCTTAAAACTTTAAATTATCTCAAAAACATATTGTAATATACCACATTGTTTCAACAAAATAAATAAATACAATAAAAGGTGAGATCACATAATTCTAGATTGGGAAAAATGCAAATAACTCTAGGAGATTGAATTTTTTCCATCAACTTTGAAATTTGAATTAAAATTTTAAGTTATACAAAATTTTGAAATTAATATATATGGTCTACTTATTAATCATTTTATTTGATTAAATGCTTTTTTGATATTTTTCATTTATTAAAATATAATTTTAGACTCATTTTCACATATCTAATTAAAATTTTATATATTTGATTTAATTTTTATTAATTATATTATATAAAAATTATATGTAAAAAATAAAGCGATAAAAAGTTCATAAAAAAAATCATGTAATTGAGACTTCATTTGTTGTGACTAAAAATATCTTTTATATAAATAATTTTATTTATTTAGATTTATAATTAATAAAATATTAAGATAATAGAAAATATTTTTTTGGTTCAATGTGTATAAACAACATCCATCATTATTTTTCTTTCACTGGCACCTTGACTTGTACACGAGCAATGAGATAAAATCATTAATCAAGAAAATGTTGGTATTAATTTTAAGATTTTGTGTTGTTTAACGTTTTAATTTGGGAGCAAAATCCAATCCCTACTTGAAAAATGAAGGGGGTTTCTTGCAATTTTTCCCTTCGACGCTAGTCTTCGTAATATTACACGTAGCGCCAGTTTCGACGAGGAGTGAGATAGCATAGCAGCACTAGGATGTCTGGGATTGCCATCTGCCTCCAACTTTGTGGACGTCGTCGTAGTTAATTCGAACCTGGGCATTGATAGTGATATTGGCCGTTATTTCCTTGGTATGATTGCATCTTCCATTTCTTTGCCGTTTCTCTAGTTGTTTCAGGCCGAAATCAGATCTGCATTCTCTTTGATTTAATGCCTCATAGGATTTACAAACTGCTTTTTGCTTGTGTTTCTACAAATTGGTGTTTGGACTAATTCTTAGTGTCAGGGCATGATCACAGTTAGCATTTTGGAATTTGAAGTTATCTCTTAGGATATTGTTTCAATTCTTGTCAATGATGTTTTAGCTTGAGCTTTTATGAGCATATGCTGCAGTAAGCAGGAATGAACCTGATTAGACTGTACTTTAAATTACTGGGGATTTTCTCATGAAAAGCAATGCAATGCAATGCTCATTTTGTTTTCCATGTCATTTTTTGGATGAAGAATATCGTTTAGAGATGTAGTACTATTTGTTGTTTGCAGTTCTGATAAAAAAATTATGATGACCTACAATTAGGCTCTACAGCATGAACAAGCACACCACCGGGACAAGACAAGGAGCCATGGATGCATCAAAGTTAAAAACATGATACAATAAAAAATTATAATTAAGTATTGATATGTGTGTGCGTTTGAGTATAAAAAGATAAAAAAATTATGTGAAACTATGCCGAAGACATGATTGATATGTGTTTAATTAGAAAGCATACAAGAAGTGTCAAATATAAAATAATATTTTTTTCCTTAATAGTACTGTTCATTATGTGTCCTATTGTTCCGAGACAGATGCAGCTCTTTTTTGAAATGTTTGTGCTCTATAGCTACTAGGGAATGAGTTGTACATTCTTGGTTTGTAAGTATTTTTTTTTTATCTCTATTCCATCAGGGCACATGCAGAAAGATATTCTTGTTTAGTCTAGTTAAGTTTCCCAGTTATTGAATTATCTTTATTGGAAGCAGTGAAGACAAATAGAAAAGTTTTTTCTTCTGCTCTGCTAGTAAAAGGGCCAACTTTCTTTTGGTATTAATATTTTTTGTGGATAGCAGTTGATGAGATGTCTAGTATATTGTGTTAGTGGATAGTTCTATATTGACTTAACTAAGGCATTAGTCACCTTAGTCAATATGACTATATATCAATTCCAATTTCGTGTTCGTTGCTGTTCTCTTTGATTGTTATGTTCGTTCTGCATTAGAAACTTATTCAGAGCTATTTTATCATTCAACTATTGTATTGGTTCATTTTTCTCCTTATTTTTCAGATACTTATCTTCTCTGTGCATGTAATTGACCATATGGCATCTAAGTGTTCTTCATTCTAGAAGGTGTGACAATCTGAAGTAATTTATGTTTGAGTTGAATGTTTCAGTTAACTGAAACTATCATCTAAGCAAGACTCTTATTAAGTGTAGGTGCACGGCTACCAATATTTTTCATAAAACTTATCTGAAAGACTTATTTATGAATCAAAGATATGAATTTGGATGTGATTTTTTTGTTATGACTTATGAGTCAAAGTCAGTTACAGTACATGTCTTTAGTTTTTACTTGCTACTGTATGAGGTTGGTAAAACTTCATGCCTTTAGTACACAATCAAGAGCATAAGTTGGATGCCTTTAGAAAATTTGGTGTTTCTCAAGATGTAATAATGATTTTGGAACTGATAATATCATTGCATAGTCCAATAGAAAAATCTCAGTTACTGTGAAAATTCTTAAAAGTTAAAACTAATGGTGAATTTTGCAGGACATGCATATAGGTCAGTCTCTAATTCCATTATTTATATCCTATCCCATGTATAATATAGAAATACTTCTGGTAGTAAAACACCTACCACAATTATGATTTAATTCCCTTGGTATAGCATTGATGAACAAACACACAGGAGATTAAAATATGATTTCTATACAATATTATTTAATGTAATTTTTCCATATAAGATTATTTAATATGCCGTTGTCATGTCACCAACTCTAGGTTTTGAAACCTGCTATGTTTGGATGGTTCTTATATGTTTAATTAATCTTGGCTCACTTTGCCAGGAGGTAGATGTGATATTTGACTAGAGTTTGCTGGCAGTATGTCAAAGCTCTTAACATCTAAAACTTAATTATTCTGAAAGAATTTGTTTATACCTTATAGTATTGGCATTGCATAGTTTACAAATTACAATTCATGTTCATCTATTCCATGTATTTTTTATCAGCACAAACTTTCTTTTCTCATTATATATCCTTCTTCTGAGAAACAGATCAATATATATTTGCATGGGATAGAAATTTTTTTGGCTCAGTATTTATGCCTATATCAGTATTGTTTTTCTTCCTAGTTTAATCAATCATAGTCAATTAGATTGTTAATTTCTCTTGTTTACTTATCTCTCTTCTGTATATTCTTGCTATTCCGGGCCTCTTGCTTCTATATATTACATGTCAATCCTCTTGGGTGGCACGCTTTTCTGGGATAAGATAAGACTGGCCTAACTAATAAATACCTGGAGGCTACCCTGCTGAAAAGATGTAAATCATGTAGGTACAAGCTATAATCCCCTTTTTGTAGAATGGTCCTTTTCTTTAGTTCTATTTTGAATCTTTTGCATGGTATTGATGTTTATTTATCCTTGCGTGAGATAGCTGTGACCACTTTTTTATCTTTCCTTTTACCATCCTGGTGACCATAACGTGATTTAACATTTTTAATCTTCAGATTTTGTACAAGTTACTAATATGCAGAGAAATATCCAGAAATTCTGTGTGCCATGTTGTACATATCTCGTCATACTTCTGAACAAATTTCTGTTTCTATGTGGCTTGCAAAACCTCATTTGTTCACTGGACAGTCCTTGAATTATGCAACTTTCATGTTACAATATGAGTAGGTTCTTTGTTGAAGCTAAATCATTTGTTGGAAATCAATCGCAAGCCTATATAATTAAATATCAAATAACAATTGAAGCAATGATTTTGGATAAAATTCCCTGCATTTAATTTGTTGTTCCCCAAAATTATACCAGGATATTGTGTGGAATTTTCAAGAACATTTGCAGGTTGTGTGCCATTTTCAATAATCAAGTATCAATCTCTGTGAATTTTCTATCAAAAAAAAAAATCTCAATATGAATTACACTTCACAGATAAAGACAATGAAATTTTGCACGGGAGTTTTCCCTCAAAGGAGAAATAATTTCCTGCATATACCTTTAGGTTTATAAGCCACAGAACTTGGTTACTGAGTTTTGTAATTTGCAGTTGTTCTTGTTCATGATATAATCACCGTCTTCACATTTCAAATGTTTTCTAGGAACTTTTTTTCTATTGATTTTCACTAATGTTAGTGGAATGTGAGGGTCAGCTTTAATTGTTTTTGAATTTTTAACTGAAAATTTCTATGGGGTGAATATTTACTAAGCCATTCACTGCACACTATTTAGCTTTTAAATGTTATTCAATGAAAATCTGGACCAGATACAGCTTCCTATTTATGATGATTTCACTATCATATCGTAGCAGTTGGGCATCGTTCATTTCCACTGAGCACTAATTTCTTTGTCTTTTTTATAGGGGTGATACATGCCCTTTGACCCTTTTTTATGTTTTCAAGGGAGGTGTAAGAATATACTCGATTCTTTTCATGAATAATTATTAAGCCATGACGGTCAATCTGTTAACACTGAGTATTTGATTACACAACACTTTTGAGTGTGATGGACCCCCTTTCTTTCAGTGCTATTGTCAGCAGCAAAGCAACATCATAGTTAGCAATACTTCAAGCAAGCAATTATTTGGTGTATAAGGAAAATGTAATTCCTTGCATTTCAAGTTTCACATAGGTGTTAATATACAAAAGAATCACACTACAGCTTAAATATATATGTAGGTAGCTGAAATATAATACTGCTCAAAGAATGGAAACTGCTTTCTTTCTCATCTAGCTTCCTTGGCCAAGTTTACAAAATGAGGATGATGATAAAACTTCATAGGCCACTTGTATGACTTCCAATGCATTTATATTCAACTTTCCTCACTTGGAGATCTGTTTTAGGGAAGCCCCTGTTTCAGTACATATTCTCAAATCTCAATGTTCAATAGAAAGTCAGTGCTTTACTTTATCATGTGTTAACTATAGTAATCTATGTGTGTCTGTTTGTTAAAAAATTCAAAACCAGCATTAAGTCTTCTGAACTAATGCATCATGGTGTCATCCGCATGGAAAGTTGGTGTGCTTTATTATGTGGTAAATAGTCACTTGTGTTCGTCTGTTTGTTGAATATTGTCAAATTCAGAATTTAGGAGCCATTGTTCCGGAGCAATGCATTCTGGGCTAGTGAAAGTGGTAACGAGATGCAACTTTTGCTAAATGATGTGTGTTGCAGTAATTGATGTCTGTAAGCTACTCAATACCATTACCTGTCTAGTTCTGACACACATATGCTGGAATCTTTGAACAGTAATATGTTGCTCCTTTTCCAGTTCACCTTTTAATAGATCTTGTCCTTTTTGGTGTTGCTGAACATATATAAAGTTACAACAAAGAAGAGAAAGATATACCCCACAAAAAATAGAAAGAGGTATAACATTTTTTTAGCATAAAACGATTCCCTGGACTGTAATGGCATGAACATGCACGTCTTTAGAACTAAGAAGGAAGAAGTGGGTCTGAGAAAGTAAATAAGCTTTCAACAGTTAAAATTTCTGGCCTTCTTCTTTACCTGAAGAAACATAAACAATTCAGAAATATATATATATATATATATAATATATATTTCTGCACATATAAACAAGTTGTCATCTTCATGGCGACGCAAAACATAATGAAAGTAACAGAGCTTCCAAACAAAAATTCTTTGTTGTTTGTACTGTTTTATATGGTTTCTGTGGGAGAAATTGTGAGTATAATTTTGTCCTTGCTACAGTCATTTAAAAAGTTCCCAATTTTCTGTGTATAGTTTCCCATTTTCTAGAATACTCACTTTTTACTACAATTATCTGTCTTACTGGTTTCAAAATTATATTTTTCTAGTGCCCTAGAACACAGTCACCAGCGGTAGGTTTTGAATTGCTATAGGATAATATTTGCCACCTTTCGTCTAAGGATATCCATATTGTCGTCATCTTTCATTTCCACTAATAATAATAATAATAATCTTTAGATTAAATTATTTTATTACTCTTTATAATTTCATTCAATTTTTAAATAGATTCTTATAGTTTAAAAGTTTAGAATTAAATTCTTATACTTATTTTTTATTTTTAATTAGATACTTTTTGTTACTTTCCTATTAAATCCCATTAGTAATTAACACATGTAAACAATGTTGATATGATATAATTTAACGATTGCTAATGAAAAGGTTATATATCATTTGTATTTGTATTTCAGGTGACAAATAACATATATAAAATTATGATATTTTATAAAATTATTTTATTTTTTTAAAAAAATTTAGAGTAACGTGTTTCTCGGTCCACAAATTATTAACATATTGTTGTTCACATATATCAATTTTGGACAAAATTCAAAAAAAAAAGAAAGAGGTACTCAAATAGAAATGAAAATAAGTATGAGGACCTAATTTCAAATTTTTAAACAATAAGGATCTAATTGAAATTTAGTAAAGTTGTAAGGAGCAATAGAATAATTTAACCTAATCTTTATTAGTCAGGCTTTTATTTCCCCTTTTCTGTGTTTTCAGGCTTTAATTTCCTCTTTTCTGTGTTTTCTGCTATTATATCGATGAATAGCATTCTGTTCTGATGAATGTTTCAATTTTAATGTACATATGTAATTCTCTTTCTTACCCTAGAAAGTGACTATATTAGAGAATTTAATTGGATATATGTTTACAAAATTGATATTTACATCCTTTCTAGTGCTGATAATATTTATAAGTCCTTTAGCAACCCTATAATAATTCATGTCTGAAATATTTGATCGCCTTTGTTGACCAAATCTCAGCCAGAGCCTGTCGCCGTGGTGCTACACTCACAGCACACGAGCCATATTTTTGCACACACCATAAGTGCTTCTTCTTTTTAAGATTAATATACTGTGGCTGTGGTCATGAGAAGCTTATTGCCTTTTGAAATATTCGATGGCCAGGAGCGAGCAATGCCATGGGGTCATAAACAGATTTTCTCTGCAGAAAAGCCTCCCACTGAGGACCAAAGTGGGCCCGCCATTCTTCCTGTGTAGTGTGGTGGGGCAGATATTGCTTTATCCCTAGTTGTGCTCTTTCACAGTATTCTAAAATTTTTTTATTCTGAGTTAATATGTGTTCTAGGCCATCAGGTCCATTGGAAGAGGGAACTGCAGAGGTAAGAAATGCCACTAGGTAGAAAATATCTTCCTCTGGAATAACAACAGAAGTTCTGTTGTCCCACCTGCAAATAAAATTATGTATTAATTATATATTAAAGGCTCAAAGATTTGTATGAGATGACTTGTTTATCAGCCTTTACTTTGATTTATTTACTGGGTAGATAAGGACAGGGCCATTGCTTGTTTCTGCAAGGATATTCCCAAAGACGACTTCTGCAAAATTGTGTATTTTGCTTTTTGGTATAAAAAGATTGAGCCATGGGTGTGGAACGTCCCACAATCCTTTTGACCGCAATTTGACCTCAGAGACATGAACCCTGTCTAAGAAATCTACATATGTGACTTCTGTTAGAAAAAGTGTTGATGGGATGTAGCTTAAGTGGGACAAATGGTTCTCGACATCCTGCATAAAAATTGAGCATAGTGAGAGACAGTTGATGTAGATTTATATTCTTTTCATTTAGCTGCATTTTTAAATGATTTGATGTTCATGTAATTTCATAATTTCAATTTTTAGATTGGCTGTTGCCCCCCTCACCTGATTCACTTTATTAGTTTCATCCAAATTGAAGTATTTGGCCAATTCTAGGCAAAAGAGAGTTCTTCCATCTGACTTGAACTGACTTGCTTGAACAGGGTCTTGTGGGTTGAAGGATGATCTCCAGTTATTTAGCAGACCGGTTCTGTTTATTATGACAAATCCCTCAATGTAATCAAATGCATTTTCTGCAGACATCAATTGCTCTTGGTCTCTCGTAAATGCAGTAAAATCTGCATATAACACTCTAATCCATTTTACCTGTTCAAAAAGGAAACTTTCTGTGATGATAACTGGTTCTTTAATGACAACAACTAAAGGAAAAAAAAAACACACACACACACACTGTTTTTGATTTTGGTATGTCACTGATACTTTACCATGGCAGGTGCTGGTTCCAGGAGAATTCTTGCCCGGGTTATTATGCCAAATTGACCAAGCCCCCCAAGTACGCTATGAAAGAGTTCAATATTCTGCTCGTTGGAACAGTTTACCACCTCCCCCGTTCCTGCAGTTGATCATTGACCATCCTTTAGTAACTCAGAGAAAACACTTTTTTCGTTTGAAAATTTAGTCCTAACTGATGATCTAAGGATATGAAGCCAAGGTCAAGTTACAAAATGAATAAAAAGGAATCTTAGCAGCCCGTGAATTTTGTGCCAAGTGAATTATTAGTTCAGAAGGGACAAAATAGAAGCTGCTTTTATATTAAAATTGTTTTTCCCTGACCCTGGTCTCGTCTGCCATAAGTAAGAGTTTCAACAGATGGTTTAGCCACCAAGTTACAGACCTGTTACAATCTCCAGCTGTTGAACATTACTTATCTGGGGACCATGACGATATGCCTGCCCACTGATCCCAGCATTGGACAGAGTGCCGCCAACCGTCAGATGTAGATAGTCTGTCCATGATCTTGGTGCTAACCCATATCTTAGACTTTCATGCAGGATGTTTATCCACAACTCACCACCTGGGACATCCACATATGGAAAATCTCCCATATGTATCTGCATTTCAGGGACCTTGAGTGATTCCATGTTGATGACAACTCCTCCATGAGCTTGTGCCTGGCCCTGGAGTGAGTGGCCATGGCCTCTAGCCGCAACAGTGAGCTGCGAACGGGGACCCATCTCCCAGATATGTCTTATGGTGACAGCAATGTCGGTGACTGATTTTGGATGCAGTACTGCCATAGGACGATATCGGTACCTGTTGCCAAAGTCTCTGGCTGCATGGCTAACTTCATCAAAATTGAAATGTCCTTCAATGGGGAGTGTTTCTAATGAAGAAGGGATATTGGAAATACAGAAGTTTAGCCGAATGGTTATGCAGCTGAGAAACAAGATCATGAAGCCTCTAAGGAATAGAATGTTGTGTTCTCTAATGAGGCTAAGCGGTGGGTATTTCATTTTTCTGTTAAAAGATATGCGGTTAGTTGAAGGCAGAAGAAGTTTAATCATGAGGGTGTTGTTTGTCTTTGTGAGCATAAGCAAAAGGAGAAGTGATGGAGAGCGAAGGAGCAGAAGGGTTGGGCCAGAATTTAAAGGAGTTGTGGGTGGCTGAGTCAACCCATCTTCAGTTATTGAGAATCCGTATGAAGACTGCCTACTTGGGAGGAAGAGTTTTAGGATTTTCTTTTTGGGCTTGTGTTTGTTTAAAAGAAAAGCCATCATACATAAGCCAAGTTGAGGAGGAAAAGTGACAACAAAGGCAGATTTCACAAATCTTGGCCACTTTTCCAAACAGTTGCAACCACAATCCCCATCTTTCTATCAAGGACAGACATGTTTCAAATTTCTTGCTCATTCAACCAAATTAAGGATACTTTTTTTTTTTGGTTACCCAATTTAGAAAAGAAGAAAGAAAAAAATAAAACGAAGTTCCATCCTTTTGCAACAGTGTGTATTTTGCTCTGCCTCTGAAGGTCTGGTACGCCCATACTGCTCCTGTCTACCTTACACGTATGTTGAATCCATTGTTGTCGGAATGTAAACATCGCGTATCCTGCTTTTAGATTGGATGAGAGGGACTTGCAGACTCCAAGTTGATGCATTTAAGAGGGAGAGATTAACTGGTGGGGTTGGTCGCTGGGGTATGTGTTGGTCCATGTGGCCCGTGGAAGTTTTCATTCATGTGTGCTTCTTTGGGAGTCTGGCCATGATTGGCCATGTAGGGACCCTCTGTTTGGGCCGCCTCTTGTAGGCTAAGAAGTTGGTGCTGAAAATGAAGAGCAATGGAACGAAACGAGCTGTCAGTTGCACTCTAGGATCTCTCACACTACGTTTACATAGTGAGGGAGATGGCTTCTATAAAAATTGTGGGGACCACCTTCCTTTCCATGTGAGAGGGGTCTAAGTGTGCAACTAGCCTTTTTCTACGAGAAAAATGCAGATTACAGATATTATACTCTCATATTATTGTTTATACATGCTCACATGGATATAGATAAGGTCAATTTAATTCAAAATATGTCATGTTTTCATGCATGCATGCATGTGTGAGAAATAGTGTGAGAATTATGCAAACATGTAGCATTTCTGCAGTGGAAATGGGTAATGGCAACTTCAGGGAAACACTGAAAGACTGCTACCTGCTGCATTGCTTGCTTTTGTTGTTTCAAATCCTTAGTTAAAAGATATTGGACAAGTTTTGAGTGATTCTCTTGTCCGTACTTTATCTTTTTTTTATATATTGGGTAGTAATCCTAATAAATTACTCTGGTGCTACTATAACTTTTTCCCTTTTTTTTTCATTGCAAGTTGTATACAGGTGCCAATGAGATGTATGCAGCTCCATAGAGTATCTCACTCCCTTTCCCTCTATTATGAGAAAATCCACTTGTCTTTTCATTAGATTGGCAGAAATGCTTTCGTTTTCTGTGTTGTTGAAATTATATTGGGTCATGGTTTGCCTCCATGTGGTCCTTGAAAACCTCTCTTGTTTTCTGTAGCAAACATTTACCAATAGGCAACAGCTTGTAGGATGTAGCAACTTTATGTCATTGATTTGGAATGCTATTTGCCTGATTCACTCTCTCGGTGCTCACAAAACCTATTTAAAATGACTCCAATAGTTTAAAAAATTAAAATCAATTTTAAATGTATTATGATAAGTACATAAAGATTGTGAGAGAATAAATTATGGAAGTAGCACTGCTAAAAGAAATAAATATACACTAATTGATTAATAATACTGCTTATTCACACAACTCTACTTGTGACTTTATTTGAATTTATATCTACCACTTATTATCACATATAGAATTAATTATCACATATAGAATTACCGCAATTGTTTCTCCACAAGACTTCAGTTATTCATAAATGATATTTATCTGCATCTTTCTTTTTCTCTCTCCCTAACTAGTCAAATTGTTGTTTTTATCAAGTCTCCTAATAGGAACATAAGTGGAGGATACTTTATTATCTGATTATGGATGCCAGATATTCCTAGCAAGGATTTTTCTAATTCTAGTCTACTTTGTTTCTGTATATTGGTTTTTACTTTAGCTCCCATCCTTTTGTGTTATTTGGGTCTCTGCCTTTTTAGTGGACGGCTGTCAAACTTAAAACTCTTAAGTCTCTTGATCATACAAAAAAAACTTGTATATTTACAACTCAGCCACTATGAAAGTTTCTTGGAGTCATCCTCCGTTGTCCACTCTTCAATGGTTGTGTCAGCCTTTCTTATGATAGGTATATCATAACCTATATTAAATACTCAAAAGAATATTATGGGTGTTATCATCACCCTTAAGTGGCTTATTAGTATTGACTATTTTTTTCTTTGCTACAAGTAAACACAGAATCTGTAAAAGGATTCATTGGTATGAAAATGACATAATCATGATATGAAGACCAAAACACATGATAAAAGCATACCACATTTTCTTTCTTCCTTTTTTTTTGAAAAGAAAAAAAAGCATATAAGCTAAACCTCCATCTTTATGCAAGTGTCCTAATCAATATTCAACTTCCAAATTCCATCTTCTCTACTATTATAATAGTAAAAAAAATGATTATTATAATTAGATTAAAATAATCATGTACACACCCTTATTATTGTGTATAGTAGTGTGAAAATGTGAACACAAGTAAATTAGTCTTCTCATGTGTGGTGAAAAACCTAATCCTTTTTCATGACTTGCTTTCTAGAAGGAGAAAAGAAATCAAAGAAAACCAACATTATTGTGACTGAGTAATTATCATGTGGGAACACTTCTTAACACGTACGGTGATAGCCCCAAGCCATGGGGCCTCTTGTGCCCATTGATGCTTAGATTGTGGACAACACAACCCCTTTTTTGGCTGTGAAACTATTGTTATTTGGATCACTGAATATGTCATTTTTTTAACAATCCAGTGGAGAATTGAGGGTTTCTCCATTGCACCATGCGCTCACTCTTGTTTAATCATTTGATTAGGAAAATAAGACAAGAATGCCAAATCAGCATCGTCCCAATTCTTTCATTGGTCAGTCGGAGATTGCAGGCTGACGAATGATATCATGGCAAATAGGATATTTGCCACTAGGCTAAACGATACAGAAAATATTTATATATTTCATGCATAATATTTGTAATTATTTCCATTTAATAAAAAAATATAATTATATTTTTTAGTATTTTAAAATTTGAAAAATATAATATTTGATGTATATGAATCCTACAAAATTGACATATGAATGATAAAATTAATAACTATTTTCCTTTTATTATTGCGTTCTGACCAAAGTATATAGTATTTTTCGAATAAAACAAGTGTGGGATTGCCACATAAGAGTGTTGATCATCATGCATTAGAGACCAAAGGATTGTATTAGAGGGGTAGTTAGGGCACAAAATTGGTTTAGGATGCTCAAAACCATTGGATTATAAATAATTATTCTTATCATGTCTCCCATCCCACTTTTTATTCCACTTTAATCAATGTCTCCTTGTCTCATCTTAACGATATGGGGTTAATCCAAATGCTAAATCATTTGTTACCCAATTCTTGTCTTGATTATGTTAATTTTATCATTCCCAACATTGAAAATATTAATATCTTTTATTGCCAATTATTCAATAGATAAAAACAAAAGACAGGTTAAGTCGGTTTGTAAATCTTATGACACGAATACATTGGTAATATTCACACCAATCTTTAGGTTTGTGGATAAAAAGAAACAAAAGGGCTGTCGCTCTTTGATTAGCTTGTTACAAGACTTTAGATCAATTTAATTCAAATCTCATCGGATCAAAAGATTTTACCAATATATGCATTATGGAGGATTCTTCAGCATCATGTTTCATTTATCAAGACATAAAACATCATTAAACATTCATATGAGGTTATTCACATGATTAGCAGGTGAAATTTTATATGGCAATTGCAAATTTCAGTTGTGATAACGAAATTTTAATGTATCAAAATAAGAATGCTACCGTAGTTTAGTGATGAAAAGATCTTTTAACTCAACATAAGATTATAAGTTCAATTTTTTTTTTTTCAAAACATACCATAAAGTTAAACTTAGACACCATTTGATTATGATAATTGACATGTGTTATGTTTCTTGTTGGATTCATGAAATATGCTCTTTTTAATGAATTCAACGTGATAAAAATTTAAATTTGTTAATGATATATTGGTATTAATTATTATTTTTTTAATAGACTTAGTGTTATTTAACAAGTTAATTGAAGTATCACATTAATTTATAATCCATTTCATACATACATATATATATATATATATATATAAGAAAATTAGAATAAACTTGGCCATCCCATTTATATTGTTTTTCTTGCAAGATATGGAACACGAAGATGAGAATATAATCAAGATGTTTTCTTGTCATTAGATGCTTAAAGAATTAAACATTATGCTCAAAAAGATGCTCATCTAAAATGATCGTCTCTCAATAACTTCAATCTATAGCAGTAGGTTTAACCTGAGATATGCTTCCTTTTTCACTTGAAGAGACCTGAGATATGCTTCCTGTTTCACTTGAAGAGACCTGAGATATGCTTCATCTTTCACTTGAAGAGACCTGAGATATGTATCCATTATGAAAGCAAAACAACATATTTTTCTTATCCAATAGCATTAGATATCACATAATTAAAGTTAAAAAGGAGTACAAAGCAAGATGACAAGAACAAGAGTCCAAAAGAGTAGATATTAGGACCATACCCCACAGCAAAGTCACAGATTTAATCTAGTACAAAAGAATTGATTCTCAAACAAACTAAATGGCCCAAAATATGGCTTACACCTAGCAATTGATATAAAAAATAGCTGTGTTTTAGGGTCTTCCTTGGGACTGTTTCCTTGTTTTACCCTAAAGTTTCTTGTTGGGGTTGTGGTGGATTGGGATGGAATCTTATCTTTTTGTGAAAGTATAGGAAAGAGAAAGAATTGCCTTTCGTAGCTACCTTAAGATGAGGGAATTTAAGGAAAGAAATCTGAGTGGAGGGAGGGAGGCATTATCTTAAGAGTTGACGTGTAAAGGGATCGTTGTTGTGGCTGAGGGACAAAGATTGGGTTCTTTACATTAGCAAGAGATTTTTGGATATTTCCTTTTTGATATTCGAAATAAGGATCTTGAATGGTACTTTAATAATAAAAAAAAAAAAAAAAAAGGAAAAAGCATGTTTTGTGAATGTAGTAAAAAATCACACATACATGCATATATCAATTCTTATCGTCAAACGGCGTTTTTAATTTCACTAAATGTTTTGACAAATAATTGAATCTGAAATATTATATATGATAATAGTCAATGATGTATTTATAATATTCTAACCCATTTTAGAAGTTTCTATGGAAACTTAAAATTTAGGGTGACACAAAATTACCAGTATATATATGATTAATAATTCAAATAGTGTGTATGGGTAAAATTTTGAATATACTTTTAGATTTATTTGTGATAATGATTTCACAAAATTGATGAATCCAACTTTTATATACATAAAATAATCTTCATATGTTCATATAGTTCCTTGGTAAAATAGAAACTCAAAATACCAGTTTAACCTCCCAAGATTGGAAAAATAATCTCATATATAATAGAGCTAAAAACCACATTAGTTAATTTTTTTCATTTGTGTGGCTTAAGTTACATAGGAAATTCTTAAACCCCAGAGTTAAAAGAATAATAAATATTTTATTATATATAATAAAATAATCACTTAACCTAACGAAACAGATTATATTTGCCAAAAAGTGTAAAATCATATGGATACAATTTTGATCAATTAGATCGTTTTTTTTCATAGATTTTGATATAAAAATTTTGTAAATATGTTTTCAGATTTTTTTTTTTTTTATCATTTTATCCTAGACGAACGATTCCTCAGATTCTACGAAAAACTATTAAGATCATTAGACATAAAACAAATTAATTAATGTGACGACAAGTTCAGATAAAATATATCCTAATAACTCCACAAGAAGTGATTCAAATCCTCGTTGGTGGAACTATATAATTTAAAGTTAAAATAGTGAGAATCTATATATTGATTTTTTCAGTTTTGTCTTTAGTTAAGGTGGTGATATCAAAATCTGGATATCCTGCGTGGTGCACACTATGATACTGGAGGTCCCCAGAAAGAGAAAAAGAAAGAAAGAAGGAAAGATGGAAAGAAACTAGTTTATCTTAAATATATTATTAATTTAGTGAATTGTTTCTATGTTTATTATTTTAATATAAAGCATTAAGTGAAGCACATTTCGGCAATGCTTTTTGTGTGAGCAAATGGAGTGAATTGATCTGTCTGCCATTTGTGAATGTGATTTGGTTTCTCTTTTTACCTTTTGGCTGTTTTTGTTAAATTTCCATTACTTTGTGTTCTCACTTCTCACCTAAATCAATAGTTTGCAATTTTAGAGTGCGTTTGTTACAAACCTTATTATATATGTAATAATCTAACATGGTGAAGATATATACATTAGCTTGTATCATCTGTATTAAGATTATAAAATATAATATATTTAAATATTAATAAATTATTATTATATTTTTATCTATTAAATAATTATATAATTATATTTGTTTTAATTGTGAAAGTATATTATATTTCTTTTAATTTGATAAAGTTGTTATATTAATATTTTAAATTAACTAAATTTATTATTTGAATTTTTTATCTTTTCAAAAATATTTTCCTAATATATTAATACTCAGTTAAATTTATTTATAAATTATTTTATTTAAAAATTTTAAATTAACTACTTTATGTCAAAAGATTTAATTATTTAATTAATAAGAGTTTATGTATTATTATAACTAATATATTATTTTCAATATATATTTTAGAAATATTTTTTTATAAAATTTTATAAATATTTTAAATTAAAATTATGATAAACACACAAAAGTGTAATTATGTATGCTTTAACTTTAAAAATTTGTAATTTTTCACTTATATAGTTTGATGACACAAAGCCAATAGTTGTTAGTGATACCAGAGGGTAAGAGTTTTGCCCAAAATTCTAATTTGAGCACATGATGAAATGACTGCAATGCTATTTCGTTTTTACTTTTTACAATAAACCAATTTAAGTTCACATCATAAAATCTTTTTTTTTTAAGGGAATAATGTAAATTATCTTATCAACTTTAGGGTAGTTGTATTTTACTTTTACCAATTTTAAAAACAAGTAAAAAAACCCCAATAACTTATATGAACTTTTATTGAACCCACACCATCTACATATTGACAGTTTCCATCCATCATGGTAGTTACGCATGACCTTTCTTACACATTATGAACTCTCATTGGTTGCAAAATCCTACCTAATTTCTTATTTTTACATCAACAATTTTAGTATTTTACATCTAATAAACCAATTTCCCTATCTTTTTTTTTTATTTCAATTCTTTATTTCTATTAATTTGTAACACCCGAAAAATTTAGAAAATAAAAAGAAAATTTTGAAATAAAATTTTGAAACCTGAAAGGATTAAACTGAAATTGCGATAGGGACTAAACTGAAAAGTGCAAGTTTCGGGTGGGGC
>JANHAO010010372.1:0-17713 GCA_026873985.1 Saraca asoca
TGTAATCTTATGATTTTATATTATTATTCTTATTTTTTAAACCACTTTTTATTACATTTTCTTCCACTTCCTTTCCTCTCTATTTTCACATAACCAATCAACAGAAAATCATCTTTCATTCCTTCCATCTTCTTTTCCTTTCCCTTCCTTTCCTTTCTATCATCCAAGTACAGTGTAAGACATATAATCATATCTCTTTAATTTATCCCAAAGCATCTCTGCAGAGATTCTATTTTCTGTGCTTGTACAGTCACCCTCAAGAGTCCCCTAACAAGGATAAATTGTAATTGCTAAAAAAATTATATACTAATCTAATGATTTACTCACATGACTCCACATAAATGCTATAATTAATCATACTACATATTAATTTTTAATTAATTTCATATAATACATTACATGTATTTAATTTTTTTTTTACATATATATATTGTTGTATTAGCTGCCAAAAATGATAGACGCTGGTTAAGATAGTGATATATTGGAAAAATTGGCAGATAAAGCATCCCTATATGATGGTCAGAATGAGCTCGCTCGTGTGAGGTATTGTCCGCTTTAATCAATCTCGTGATCGCACGATTTTATTCCCGAGGTTCCCTTCTAACATCGTTAGTGGAGTTCAATTCGGGCCCGAGGCTCCCATTGGAGTTCATCTCGGAAAAAGGCGCCTCACGTGTTGAAAGGGGGTGTGCCCCCACCTTATAAGATACAATATCACCTGACTTCTCATCGATGTGGGACTTCTGCTCACCCCTATCTCTTTTTACTATCAACAGACCCTTTTCTTTCTCATTTTGAATTCGTATTTCTTTGCTACCATAAAATTGATAAGCTGAAATAAATTTCTATGGGTTTGAATCAAAATGGAAGGCTTGCATGCCCAATTTAATAGTTTCTCTGTCTTTCTTTCATAATATTACACTAATATGAGCATTGCTAAAAAGTAAATTAATATAAGCAAGACCAACCATTAACATTTAAAGCTAGAAATTTAGTTAAAAAACCGCAGTAGAAAACATATGTATGAGTCCTTGACTTTGTTAACAGCTTAACATCATTATTCCCCATAGCAATAAACTAATTTTCTTTCACCATGATATCATTGCTGCACTTGAATGAAAATTGACCCATCCAACATAGGTCAATCACCTTTTCAATGTGAGAGGCCCAAATAGACTCTGAATTAATCCAGTCCTCCAATGATCACTTGCAAAATAGATAAACTATCAAAAGCACCTTGTGAATAAAAAAATTGTTTCAGCATGGTCTTAGAAGATACTCAAGTCTATATAAGATACTTTTGTTAATAGATTGATAGAAAAGATATGTTCTCATTTACCAATCAACTAGAACATAGCCCGTCAGTTTCCGCGATTCTTTCTTCTGAATTATTTCATATTCTAACAACGGAATCTTTACAAATAATTTAAAATTTTAGTTAACTATTTAAATTAGTGTAAATTTTAACAAAGAGTAATAACTACATATATATATATATATGAAAAATATGGATACATGCAATTTGCTTCAAATCTTCACACATAACATATTCTTCTTTACACGTATAATAGATGAAATTGTCAAGAACTCTTCAAATTTTACATTTTTAATATGTATACTTTCATTTAACTTAATCATAAAAACTTGATATTATTTGAATACACTAGAAATACATGAATCTTGTCAAGCAGAATTTCACGTTCATGCATTTGTAATGTAGCCACTTTGATGTTAAACAATAGAGGTTAATGACAATGATATAAAAAGAGAATGGATTAAATCAAGATAACTTTCAATATACAATTGTTCTTACAAATAATAATAGCGTTGGTGTGGACATTTTGATTATTGAAGAAATAAATATGACAAAATTTATCTTTTGTGAAAGCTAATTTATATTCTAAAACACATTGTGAAAACAATATTAGTAAGTGCTAGTACACATGAAGGATAATGTGGAATTTGTCCACAATAGTTGAATAAGAATGGATAATAGTACATCACATAATCACAGCTAGAAGTGTGGATATCTTGGTACATTTCTCCACAGTAGTTGAATAATAATGGATGCAAATTTCTTATTTGTAAGTAATTTATTATCACAGGAAGAGAGAAAAGCAAAAAAAAAAAAAAACAGGAAGAAGGTATTCAACAATTTTAAAATATTAATGAGTGCAAGTACACATAAAAGATAGTTAAAAAAAAAAAAATGAAAGAAAACTTATATAGGTCCTTACTTCAAACAAAATTATGGTAATGATGCATCCATGCCATAAATAATGCAATACACAATCCCTTTGGTTTGATCTCTTTCATTTGAGCCAACAAAGGCATTTTCGAATTTGAATGCATGAATTTTATATGATTATTGATAATATCTGCGGTGTACGAATTTGAATGCAAAAAAATAGAATGTACAATTAGAGATTTGTAAGCAGAAAAGGATTTTCCACTGTGCTGATCACATGATCCACTTCAATTTATTTTATTATTGGAATTAACTATCCTACTTTTAAAATATGTCATAAAAATAAAATATTTGATTTCAAATTTTAAAAAGTTTTGTATTTTAAAAATAATCTATAAAGGGGTAAAATATATATTTTTTTAAAAAATTATAATGCGACGATTGTTAAACTACTGATTATGTTTACATTACTCTTCATATATTAACTAGCTAGGAGAACAAAACGCAAGTCGAGCACGTAGCTATTAGTTTACCATAGCGTCAATCATGGCATTCTGGTGATTGGTTCATGGTAATTAATCTGACCGCCGAAACAAGCGGCCTAGATCATCACTTTTCTTTATGTTAATTGTACCATAAAGGCTTAAATTATGATGATTGACATGACACAACATAGGACATCATTATTTGTGCCACTTGTTTTCTTTTTAACTGATGGATGTTTGAAAAAAAAAAAAAAAGTGGCACACAGTTTATCAGAGAAGTAATTAATTATGGGTAGAAATTATTAACAACTATGTAATCCAGTTGTCACCGGAAAGGAGGTGCTAGATAATTAAGCTGTAACTATAAGGAGGCTCTCTTAAATTCGACAATAGTTTCTAGTGATATTCATTTCGCTTATGTTAAGTTGCTATTCCCACTTTATTCTCATTGAAATTTTTAATATTATTATTTATTATTTTGTCACAAGTTAAAGAATTAGATTTTTTTATTTTAAAATTAATTATAATATTAAAATAATGAATTTATTAAATTATAATAAACAATGCATATTATTGAAATTTAAATATTATCCTAGCATTCGAAATATTTTCCCAATCAACACTCGAAAAACATAAAAAAGGAAATCAATAATGAGAATAGTAATCAAAAGAAAAATAAAATAACAAAAATATTTAATAATAATAAATAATTAAAAAATAAATTTTAAATTTATAATTATTCAATCCTTAACCTTTTTTAATCAACAAAAATAATTATACACTTTGTCTCTCAAAATGCATTTCATATTTTAGAAGAGCCAAATCTCTGCTCTTATAATTGATTTGCTCATAAACTAGTTAGTGGCCTGCGGAATGCCACGACTCACTTGTAGATCATTACGGCTATAGAAATGATCACTTTTAGTAAATGTTTTCCAGCAGAAGAATCCCCCACTTATTTATATTTTTCCTCATATTAAGTATTAATTCACAAAATTATATAAGATAAAAAAATTGTGGCATTTGGAGACATAAATTTCCATGTGCAAGTGTACTACAGAGAAACAAAATAATAGCTTAGGACTTAGTTCATGATGATCTTATGGGATGTTTAAGAACACATCATTTTACAAAACATTAGTGGCCAAATTTTTCCATCCTTTTTTTTTTTTTATCATGTATGAGGATTTTCAAGCTATCGCATGTTCTAACTCTTGAAATTGCAATGTAAAGATGATCATGACTGAATATTGGCTTAGATAAATACAATCCAACTTTATTTAATGATTATCCTTGACTTTTATTAATTGACATTGTATATAATATAATTTTAAATTTTCACTTCATATACTTGACGCTAATAATCAGCATATTTGATATGCTTAGATCCATTTTTTCCAACAAGTATGTGCTACTAGTGTTTTGTATAAGGTGCTAAGACAAATGAGGCCCTTCAATTTGGAGTTGGTTTGCTAATCATATATCCAAATGAAAAAATGTAAGTTCTAAGTAAGATTTATGTATACAAATGACATCAATTCCATATTGTCTTTTCTTTTTCTTAGATTCTTTCATGTTGTTGTAAGAAGAGCTGTAAAAAAAATCATGAAATCTTCTTTCCATGGTCCATGGATCACTTAGCCTAGAATGCTGACAAATATAAGAAGCAGTGGTTTGCAGCATTCAAGATTAAACTTCTTTTTCTCACTTTTTATTTCTCTAATATTTTGTAATTAGGCATAATATTTATTTTCTCAATTTTAATTTCTTTTAACATTTATCTCAAACTCATAATATTTTATTAACTTCAATCTTAAAGAGAGAAGACAAATGGAATGTTTGTTACAAGGCTGCAATAGAAAGGATTTAGGAATTCAAATGCAATATGTGATTGTCTAACATGCTTTATAAGACAAAGGTTGCACACAAATAGAAAGGAGAATGTCCTAAATGGATAAGCGAGTCCCATTTAACAACAATGCTCAACTTGTGGAAGTTAAATACCAACTTCAAGAAACTCTCATAATAGAACACCAAAAATAGAAATTTTGATTGTGGCAACCTAAGTCCTTCCTTACATATAGAAAGATCTATCCCCATTTTTGAATTGAAAACATATAAGAAATTTGAACTTCTATTTGCAATTTTTTGATGTAATATTTAAAATTCATCTATGTTGGTCAATTCTTGTTTTTTGTGTTCTAGTAAGAGTTAAGTAAGATAAACTTAATCTCATCAAAATTTCTAAAAACCCACAGAGAAGGTAAGAAATTTGTTTGTAAGAAATCTTAACAAGCATGGGTAAGTGGCATATTGAAGTTAGTTCTCTGATTCTAAGCTCCTGCTTCCTCCTACAAGCAGGTTATTCTATTGCTAGAGTATTTGTTTATTCTCAATATAATGGTTTGGTGAGATCAAGAAAATGAGGGTGAAAGGAAGGAAATGAAAGGTTGTGCTTCTAAAAATAAACTAAGAAAAGGAAATAACTCTCCATATTCTTTCCTTTCCCTTCATTTTATTCATTAAAGTCAGAATTGGTAGAACCTTGTAAGTATATGTCTGTCAGTTAAGTTGAAGATAGCACACTAAGACTTTAAAACCAATACAGCCAAAACCAATTTACTTTTTTCATGTTTGACATTTGAAAAGGGATTTTATATGTTAAGGTTGTCCCAATTCTCATTTTGTACATTTAAAAATACTATACTTGACCCATTAGCTTAATCATATTTCAAGAAACCATTTGATTGTCTATACAAACTTCATCTTTTTTTCTTAGTTTGATGATGATGGGTTCCTATTGAGTTATAAGGTATACTTGTATTTCTTAGTTTGCTTATGAGGTATACTTGTCTAGTTACAGACCATAAAATCTAAAACTAACTAGATTTAGCCTTTTCAATGAGGCATTAAAATTTTGGGGTAAAATTGCCATCCAATTATATATGAGATACTATTTATCTTACCCTTCTAGGTGTATAGTCTTAGTATATACAATTGTGAAATTGTGCCTCTACAAATACATGCATTAGAATTCAAACATGATAATTCTAATACAAGGATTTAATCCAAATATCTTAATGAACTCGCAAAGGAATTTAGGATAGATCCAATATTTAGGCTCCATTTACTAGGTGAAAATAATATCTCAATCATACAAAAAATAACTATTCATAGATTCTATTAATGATTTTCTTGATCATATAGAAAATAACTATTTAGAGGTTCTGTCACTTGATGAAAATTTCTTTTCATTCAGCTTAAGTACCATAACAATCACAAGTTTAACTAGAGTAGAGCTGGCAGTATTTTAGATATAGGGGAATTCTTGTGTTTACTTAAATTCTTCATACTTTTAGTTTAGCCCACAAGTCTTAGGAAATGTTTTTCTATTAGGGTTCACTTAACAAACTCCAATTGACTTGTTTTTCTTTTTAGAAGTGCATGGTCATAGTTTTAAACTTTTAAATGAGCCTCGACATGTATAACAAGAAGCAGTAGCATTACAAGACTTAATGCCAATTATTTTGCTTATTATTTTCATGGATATTGCTTTTACTTCACCACTTACATTTTTTTATACATTCTTGGTATTCTTTTTTTCTATTAACTCCATACTTTTCTTTAATAGGAAAAGTTCAATAAGCTGGTTATTGAAGAATTTAGAGAAAACTCAAGTGATGGATCCAAGAAGGGGAGGTTGTAAGACCTTGCTTTAGGGGGGCATGTCTTGACACAACCAATACAATTGTAACTCATTGTTGATGATATTATTGCTACCCCTACCTTCAAGATAGCCTTGGGAGAAATATTGGATGAGTGTGACTACTAACATGTCAAACATCAATGTGATTCCGAGCAACAAATGGTCCACTATGAGCTTAGTTATCTATAGTTCTAAACACATTGACATCTCTTACCACCCAAAATTCAAGTAATTTGGTGTCTCCAACTGCTCCAAATGCACAAACCCCACCAACTACCAATGTTTCTTTTTCAAATGATTCTTAGCTAGAATATGTCAAATATTATAAGAACTTTTTTTGGATGATTTAACCATTTTGGAAGAATATCTAAAGTACATAAAACTATTTAAATTGTAAAGGATGCTTACTATGTGTATAGATTTATATTTTGTTGAATGGAAAAGCTTTCATTAGGCTTAAATGTTTTGGCTTCTATTACTATTAAATGCAAGGAAATTTGTGGTTGTAGCTTCTATTTGATAATGTAAAGAAATACTAGAAAAAATAATCATCACAAGGACATATAACCAATATTATCAAGGGATTTGCTAGAGACGTGTCCCTTACAAACATTTAGTGAGGGCATTGCTAGTGACACATCCCTCGCAAAATAGGGATATTAAAATGGTGCTTTCCAAGCAAAATATTTAATAAGGAAATTGCTAGAGACTGTCCCTCACAAACATTTAGTGAGGGAATTGCTAGGAATATTTCCCTTGTAAAACAGGAAAATAAAATGATATTTTCCAAGCAAAATACCAAGGGAATTGCTAGGGATATATCCCTCACAAACATTTAGTATGGGAATTGCCAGAAATATTTCCCTCACAAAATAGGAAAATTAAAATGGCATTTTTCAAGGAAGTGTTAGGGGCATATCCTTCACAAACATTTAACGAGGAAATTGCTAGAAACATTGCCCTTGCAAATACAAGGAAATTAAAATGGCATTTTCCAAGCAAAACATTTAATAAAGTAATTGTTAAGGATATGTCCCTCGTAAAACAGAGAATCATTAGTTTAGAAAACACTTTGCAAGGGACTTTTCTTCACTAATTCCAAGCAAATATTTAAACAAATTCAACTTTTCCATAGAAATAGTGAGGGAAAAAACTAACTTAGCGATAGACAGTATCCTTCGCAATATCACTTTTTTAGCCTTGTAAATAATTAGCAAGGAGGACTTTTGCTAGGAAATAGCAATGGACCTATCCCATGCTAATTTAATTTTATTGAGGGATTTTAACATTATTACAAGGGAAAAGTGTAGTATTTTTTTATTAGCTAACCAAAAATACTTTTAACTTTATAAAAAAAGATGTTAAATGTAAAATATCAACAATTTTAAAGTCTATTAAAAACATGACGTCCAATCATGTTATAAATGGATTGAGTTTGTAATATTAATCAATATGTAATGATGATATGATTAAAGGTCTACATGCAATTTAATATAAACAATTCACTTAGGAAATGTTTGGTTGGATGGAAAAAGAGAGAGAATGAGAAAGGAAATAATAAAAAGTTTGTTTAGTACACATTATGGAATGTGAATTAAATTGAATAGATATGTATTATTTTTTATAAGGATACTATAGTTATTAACTACTCTTTTTTCATTCTATTCATGCATTATTTTATTGTACCTAACATAAGAATGATCTTTCCATTCATGATCGTATTAGATCATTTCATTCCTATTCTAATTCCCTTACCTCATTTCATTCCATTTTTTTTTAATTTTATCCAACCAAATGGATCATTAAATTACATATTGTGGACATGGTCAAATTTAGAATTATATCAAAGATTATGTTTACAAATTAACATAAAGGTTATGTCATTAATTTTTCATCAATTTAACAAGTTTCTTTTCATTGTGATTTAACTGTTCATTTTAACATCATCAAAATTAAATATTTTTTGTGTTGTCATAAAATCAAGGTATTAATACCTAAACCTTTAGTTTGGATATGTGTACATGTGAACAAAACTAGATGACTATCACTAAGTAAGAGTAAGTAATATTATTGTATAGAAGAAGTAGACTTTGATTGTAAAAACTCACTTGAAAATGGAGAAATTTTCAAACTATAATATATCTTCTTATTTTTACTCAATTTATTGTCTATTTGTGAATTTGTGAAATCCATATGCATTAAAAATCAAATTTTTTAATTTTCAATATATTAAAAAAATAAAAATTGACAATTGATTTTTTTAAATGGAGTAAAGATACATTTTATAATTGAAACATATAAAAAATAAATAGTTTGAACTTGGTGCTATAAAAGTTCTATCTCTTATATTGTTCAAACAAAACAATTATTTTTTAAAATGTATTTTCTCAGTACTTTCTATAAAATTTTAGGGTGTATTTATTTGTGTTTTCATTTTCTTGCTTTTTAAAATGGTTTTGTAAAATAAAGTCTAAAAATAATTTTCAAAAACAAATAAAAATAAAAATTGTTTGGTAAAATTATTCTCAAAGCAATTTTAATTACAATAATTTCATTAATGATAAGTTTGCTCTCCTTATTTTTAGATTGTTTTAGAATTTTTCTTTTTAAATATACATTCCAAGTTAAAGTTTTAAAAAATTGAATACAAAAGTAATTACCTAAAAAAAAATTTATTTTAAAAACATAAAGCAAAAAATAATTTTTAAGTTGAAACAAATCAAACCCTCCAATATACATTAACAAAGAAAAAAGAATTAGAGGAAAGTTTGCAAGGGTGTGTGTGTGGAATTTAATCTCACAAAGCCATTGTTGCCTGAATATTTCATTAAGGACAAGATCTTGACCATAGAATATAAGAGTATTCATATGATTTGTCTTCAGTGTGGGAGATATGGGCATTATGTAGAAAATTGTCTTAAAACTACCATGAACTAAAATCTATGGATGTCTAAAGGGAAAAGCAAGCGATAGGTACTAGTGGTTCCAATGTTCACCACACGCCCAACCTTATCTACGATGAGTGGATGTTAGCCCAAAAGTCAAAGTGTCAAAGGTGGAATAAGGATTTGAGAAGAAATAAATTAAAAAATTATAATCAATTTATCCAAAACAAATCCTCGAGGTTCTAAATATATGGTTTTAGAAGAAGAAGGCAATCATGAAAATTTGGTAACCAATGATGAGCTGGTTAATGAAACTTTTGTAGAACATGTTATGAGTTCTAATCAGAGGCAGAGTCAATTTACATATTTACAAAAAAAATGATAAACAAAAGGCCAAGCAAATAATTAAAAATAAAGCCCATGATGTGAGCCCAAAACCTACATGGCCAAGAAATCTTGCAGAGAAACTAGAGAAGATTGTGCTTCATACAGAGTCTCCACTTAAGGCCCTTCATATAAAGAAAACAAACTATTTAGATAGGAGAAACTATGGATCTAACACCCAATTAATGCACATTTCTCCAACTCTAGAACTAAGTAACCATTGTCCCAAGCATCCAATGAAGATGTCCCATATTGTCCTTATAAGTAAAGATAGTTTGATTGACCCAAAGCCTCCTAATTTAGATATGAAAATAGAAATCAATGTTTTGTGTGATGAGGTTAAGGACCAAGCTAATGGGACCCATGATACTAAAATGGTTGATCATTCTAAAAATATGATTATCTCCTACTGTGTCTACTAAGTGCTTGTTTTCTTTTATTAATAGATTTTATGATTAATCAATTATTTCTTTAGAATTGTAGAAGTGTAGGAAAAAAGGTTTTATTAATAATGTCAAGACTATTTTGGGTAATCATTTTCACAACATCTTTGTGCTAATGGAGACTATAATTCAAGGCAATAAAGGAGTTCATATTCTAAAGATTTTGAGGTATGATAAATGGGAATTAGTTGAAGACAAGGGTTTTTTTGGTGGCATATGGCTTGCTTAGAAAAGTCAGAATATGATAACTATGGTTTTGCAAACTAATTTTCAATTTGTTCATGTGAAGTTTGACTTTAATAGTGAAAAAGCTTAGTACTTTACAGTTGTATATGCTAATCCTTCATCTAATATGAAAGCCTCTCTTCGACAAGATCTTATTGAGATTGGTAGTAATATTACTAATTCATGGATAGTTGTTAGTGATCTTAATGATATTAGAAACCCTAAATGAAAAGAAAGGCAGGGCTTCTTTTAATTGGTATCATGTAAATATTTTTAATGACAAAATCAATAAATATCATCTACTTGAGGTGGAGTCTCGAGGGGCCCATTTCACCTAGAAAGGTCAACATAGTCAAGGTTATGATCATTTTTTTTTTTAGAGACTTAATTGGGATCTTTGCAATGTTGAGTGGAGGCTTAAATTTAGTAAAACTTTTGTTAAAATCATGGCTCGATCCTTTTCAAATCATCACCCCTTATGGTTAATTTGCATGGTACATGTAATCCAAAGGTAGACTATCCTTTTCGTTTTGAAGCTACTTGGCTTACGCACTATGATTTTAATAATTTTCTTTAAGATATATGGAACAATAGTATAGATGTTAAGGATGCTATTTCCTAACTCATCCTTACATTAAAGGATTGGAATATTAATGTTTTTGGACATATCAAGAAAAGGAAAAAAGAACTGCTTGTCAGAATTGGAGAAATCCAAAGGGCCCAGGAAAAATCTTTTAATCATTATCTTTCAGATGTTGAGAGGAAGCTTTAAAATGATTTAACTTGTACTCTTAACCAAAAGGAGATTCTTTAGCATCAGAAATCTCATACAAAATGGCTTACTTAAGGTGATTGAAATACAAGATATTACCATACTAAAATAGTGGCCAAAAGAAATTATAATAAAATCCATACGTTGCATAATTCTAATGGAAATTGGATTAACAATTCAGAAGACTTGTCTACCATGATTACTAATTTCTACAAGGATTTATTTTTCAAAGAGCCATCTCCCAAAGATATTTATTTCTCTAGAAGGAATTTCTTAAAGTTTAACAATCAACAAAATAAGTATATTATATGGCCAATTAACTTTAGGGAAGTCTGGAAACCTATGTTTGATATTGAAGCTACTAAGGCTTTGAGAGAGGATGGTTATCTAGCTCTTTTCTTTGAAAACAACTGGCATGTTATGGGTTTTAATATTTTTAAGTTAATGCATGAAGCTTTTAATGGCAAAAATCTTTAGGGTATTAATAAAACACTTTTGGTTTTGATCCCCAAGCTAGATAAGCCAGAATTTGTGAATTAGTTTCTTCCAATCTCCTTGAGTAATGTTGTTCATAAATGCATCTCAAAAGTTATAGTAAATAGACTTAAACCTTTGCTCCCTCTGATTGTTTCTCCCTTCCAAGTGAGTTTTGTGCTTGGTAGATGTATCCAAGATAGCATTTTTATTTGCATAAGAGCTTATTCCATCTATGAGGAGAATGAGATGTAAGAAAGGCTTTTTTACTATTAAAGTGTACTTGGAGAAAGTTTACGGTCATCTTAGCTAGGATTTTTTCAAAGATATGTTGGAAGAGATAAATATTAGTGTGAAATTTGTCAATCTAATTACGAATTGTATTACCTCATCCTCATTTAGTGTTCTTTGGAATTGGAGCAAAATGGAATCCTTTGTGCTTTTTAGAGGAATTCGTCAGGGTGATCCTCCCATTCCATATCTCTTTGTCATTTGAATGGATAAATTATTATATATTATTTATGATGTTGTTGATGATAATTTTTAGATCCCTATGGAAGCTAGTAGAAATGGGCCTAGTATCTCTTATTTAATGTTTGGTGATAACTTAATTTTATTTGGAGAAGCATCAGAGAAACGAATTAATGTCATGATGGATTGTCTTCAAAAGTTTTGTTCTATGTCTGGCTGGAAGTTGAATATCTTGAAATCCAGCATTTTCTTTTCTCAAAATGTTTCCATTGATTTGCAAAATAAAATTGTGAATAAATCAAGCTTTATGAATACCGTTGATCTTCGGGTATTCCTTTAATTTATATAAGGATTAATCAAACAACTTTTAGCCATATTGTTAAAAAAGTTCAAGATAAACTTATGGGTTGGCAAACAAACTACCTCTCTATGGCAAGTAGAATGGCTTTCGCTAAATTTGTTATTGAAGCTCTTCCCATGTATACAATGCAAGTTGCAACTATTTCAGCAAAAATCATCCAAGATATTGAGTTTTACCAAAGGGCTTTTGCTTGGGGCCATGATATTCAATGAAGGAAAACCCATATTATTTGTTGGGATAGTTTATGCTAACCTAAAGAGTATGAAGGGCTAGGTTTCAAAAACTTAAGAAGTATGAAGAAAGCTTGTTTTACTAAGCTTGCTTGGAAGCTAAACTCTCACCCTAATGACTTGTGGGTTTAAGTTCTTCAAGGAAAGTATGGGAGGAATTGTAATTGGTGTTCATAATATTGAGGTGAAAAATTCAGATTATGTGTTTTGAAAGGACATAGGAAAAATTTGACATTATAAGGTGGATGATCAAATGTAGAGTATAGGGGATGGCAATTCTACTCTCTTTTGGATAAGTTATTGATAGTTGTTTAAAAGATTTAGCTACTAATCATATTCCTATTGATTTGTTGAATCATAAAGTAGTAGATTATATCACTACTAATGGCTCATGGAACTAGGTTGTCCTTAATGTTTGGCTTTCTTCCAATATTACTATAATTTTACATGCTATGAGCCCACCTATTTCAAAGTGTGGCCCAAATGTCCTCGTGTGGAAGCATAGCCACAATAGGGAGTTTTCTATTCGTAGCACTTACTTTATTATTAGATCTTATCTTTCCAATAGCAACTCTTTTAATTGGTAAATAGTTTAGAGGTGGCAAAGACTTGAGCAAATCAGAGTTTTTATTTGGTTAGTATGCAACAATAGTTTTTTTAACTAATGTTGTGAGATGTAGTCGAGGATTGGGAAGCCCTTATTGTCATTACTGTCATAATATTTCGAAGGATATTTTGCATGTTTTATGGGATTGTGTTATGAGTTTTTTTCAGGTTATTCGAAATGGACTGGCCGAGGCCCAATTAGAAGCAGAGCTTAGCTAAAAAAGAGGCTCAGATCGCTTATTGATTAAGGTCACTCAGCAAGATACCAGCTCACTACCCGTGGACTAAGGACGCATGGCGAGGTTGATGAGTGAGCCTAGCTCGCTAAGGAAGGCACCAGCTCGCTAAGTAGAGAGCAGCGCCTGGACCAATCTTCGATAGACTTATCTTAAATAGACCCAGCGATGAAACCAGTCCATGACAAGCAGGTCATCCGATGTAGACCCTGGTCACTAAGATAGTGAGCTGAGCACCAATATGGAAGCCTAGTCATCACTGAGGGCACATATTTTCAATTGACAGTTTAGCCTCCAGAACTGATGCATCAGCCCCTAACAGTCTGACAATGATTTGTCTAGCATCTATTATCCAATGTGACAAAAATAATCATTTTGTTACTTGTCAAATTACACTTGTAACCCTCTCTTCTCCTAAAAATAGAAGGGGGGAGCCTCTATAAAGGTAAGCCAGAAAAATTGCATGCAGACATTTTGTTATAATAGTAATATAGCATTGTATCTTCATTGAACTGAATGGAAAACCTTCATAAAAAGCTAATATAACTCAACATGGATGTAGGGGCCGATTGGCTTTAGTCAAACCATGATAAAAGCTTCTGGTGTTTGCTATTCTTCTTCTTCTCCTTCTTTCTTCCCTACTAGATCACATTCTCAACCTGCAGTTTGGGGTAACACTAAACTCATATCTGTTACTTGGATTTTATCATCAACATTTTGGCACTAGAAGAAGGATTCCCACTGCATCCTTTCATCTTTGACATACTTTTGTAACTATAATAGCAAGAGGAAAGGCTACCAGAAGCATAGAAGCCACCATTAGCCAGCTTGAGGGTCAGTCACAGCCTCAACAGGATTCTACTACCCTTATAATAGGTGCTATAGTTGGTACGACACCTCCCAATCCACACCAACCTACCACCTTTGAAGTGAATGGAGCTCAAACTTAGTACCAATGCCAAAAGGCTCTCAAGAACACCATAAGGGAACTGGCGGACATGGTAAGAGCTCTGGCCCAAGCACAAGCCCAGGGCACTCAGAAACAAATGAAAGTCACTACACTAGAAGGAGGACTCCAACAACTAGGGCCTCAACACGAAGAGCCCATTAGAAGAGAGTGCCAACGTGCCAGCTCCATTCATTCATCAAACTCGTGACTAAAGTTAGAAGTCCATAGGGTTCATGAAGACAAAAAAGATGATCAGTAGTGCAAGAGCTCGGGCTAAAAAGAAAGTTCCAATGAGATGGACCATGAGCATCGGACGGACCATCACTCTCATGTTCATGAGCATAGTAGAAGGCAGAGGACCTTAGACCACCATTCTCGCGGTCAGCAAGATGATAAGAGCTGGTAAACCACTAGTCATTGGTCTGAAACTCAGGACCCTATAACTGAGCAGCTACTTCAAAAGGTGAGATAGCTAGAAAAAATACCCGTAGCCCAAAGTAACCAAGACTCTTACAAGGAAAGGACTCCTTTCACCAGGGAGATCGAAATAAAATCCCTTCCTCGTAGGTTCAAGGTCCCCAACATCCTGCTGTATAATAGGGACAGTGATCCGTATAGCCATTTGGATGCATTCAATGTCTAGATGGACCTTCAAACCTCTAGCTCATTAGTGAAGTGCTGAGTCTTCCAAGCCACTCTTGGGGAGATACCACGAACCTAGCTTAGGAGTCTTCCAGCTACAAATGCTGCGAGCTGGGAGGAATACCAAGCGAGATTCCTTAACTAGTACAGGGCACTAAAGAGACAAGTCACCCCATCCTGCCACTTAGTAATAGTTTTCCAACAGAAAGATGAATTGCTTAATGACTATATTGCTCGATTTTGATGTAAAGTCAGCAACGTGGAAATCCCATTGGATGAAAGTGTCCTTGCAACTATCTTAGCTGGGCTTCGCAAGGATAGGAAGCTATATAAGGATATATACAAGCCCCCAGTGAAGAGTTTGGTCAAATTCTATGAACGCGCTGCCAAAGAAATTCAATGGGAGGAAACCTTTGGCCCGAAGAAGCCCAACCGAAAAGAAGAGGTGAGTGGCTCCAACCGGGGCAAGAAGAAAGCTGGTAGCATAAGTAGCAAGGAGAGCCAGAAAGATGACTCTAGAGGTCAGGCCGTGAAAAAGGCAAAAAATGGGTGGCCACAACATCAAGGTCGCTATGACAGTTACACTATCCTGTCAGACATTCCCGACAGGATCTATGCGCTCGAGAGGAACAATGAAAACCTTAAGAGACCTAGGCTAATAAAAGCTCCCCTTGGAAGAAGAGATCAAAGCAAGTTTTGTGCTTACCACAATGAGGTTGGGCATAACACCTCAGACTGCTTGACGCTAAAAGATGGCATCAAGGACCTCATCAAGAGAAACCATCTGAGGGATTATATGGTGAGACCATTAGGACAGCGACCCCCACGTCCTCAGCAATAAGGGTAGCGTCAGCAATAGCAGACCCCAGACCACAAGGAAGCACCTTTGGTGAGGATTATTTTCACTATTCATGGTAGACTTCACATCACTGGTAATTTGAATAGGTCGTGTGATCGCTATGTGTAAGCAGCAAGCCGTGTCCTACTTGAGAGTCATGTGGAATGTAAAAGACTCACCAAAAAAGCTAGAGTGATCTCAGAAAGCATCGCGTTCACAGAAGAAAATGCATGAGGAGTCCATATCCCTCACAATGATGCAATAGTCATCTGCGCCAAGATTGGCAACACTGATGTAAGGAGAATAATGATCAATACTGGTAGCTCCATTAATGTAATGTACAAAGGATGCTTCAATTAGTTGGGTGTAAGCACGGGCCAATTGAATCCTTCCCCTAAGCCTCTTTATGGTTGCACGGGAGACTGAGTAGTGCTTATAGGTCAGATTAGACTGTTGCTCACTTTGGGAGATCTAGACAGCCATGTAATCGTTATGATGGATTTTCTAATTATAGACTACCCCTTAGCCTACAACGTGGTGCTAGGCCAACCCGCCATGAATGACCTAGACATGGTCACATCTACTAGGATGCTTACTATCAAATTCCTAATCCCTGATGGAGTTACATGTATGCAGGGAGAGCAACAAACTGCCCGATGCTACTATGAGGAGGCAGTCAAGCTTAGAACACAAGCAAAGAAGGTGCACATGGTATCTGGAGAAGAGCCCCAAGCCATAAGCACCAAGGGGGTTAGCTACGACCTCAACCCCTATAAGGTAGACACTAAACGAGCTACTGGTCCAGTTGAAGAGCTCAAAGAAGTGAAGGTCAGTGAAAAGGATATAGAGAGATGCCTTAAGTTAGGGAAGAGCTTACCACCCGATATGAAAGCGTAGTTAGCTGAATTCCACAAGACCAATCTGGATGCCTTTGATTGGAACCATGAAGATATGGTAGGCATTGACCCTGGGATTATGTCACACAGACTCAACATCATCCCTCAATACAAGCAAGTCTGTCAGAAGAGAAGGCCAATGATTATCAAACACTACGCTGCATTGAAAGAAGAGGTGGACAAGCTGTTAGCGAACAAGTTTATTCAAGAAGCCCACTACCCCACTTGGGTTACTAACCCTGTCCTCGTGAAAAATAAAAATGGGAAATGGAAGACGTGCATAGACTTCACCAACCTAAACAAGGCATGCCTAAAGGACAGCTTTCTTTTGCCGAGGATCAATCAACTTGTAAATGCAACAGTGGGGTATGAACTCCTCAGTTTCATTTATGCCTACTTAGGATATAATCAGATCTCAATGGCTACACAGGATGAAGAACACACCTCATTTATTACCAATCGCAAGTTATATTACTACAAGATAATGCCCTTTAGGAAAGTTCCTCAGTTTCATGGTGAAAGCTCTCCTCGACATATAATCCCCTACTAAAGCCAAAAATGTACAAAGCCTAAATAGGCAAGTCACGACACTTAGCAACTTCATCTCGAAGGCAATAGACAAATGTGTTCCCTTCTTTGATATCCTAAAAAAGGCAAAAAAGTTTGAATGGACACAAGAATGCGAAGTTGCCTTCTAAGAGCTTAAATAGTATCTCAGACGAGCTCCACTCTTATCTAAACCGAAAGAAGGCAAGAAGCTAACCATGTACTTAGGGGTGTCCTAACACACCCTTAGCCTAGCCCTAATGTAGGAAGAGGGAAAAGGTCAGCTCCTTGTGTTAGTCTGGATAGGTGCCCTAGGCCAATTTGATTGGATCCTATTGCATCTATGACTATACATTCTGTGGATTTGGATATTAAA
>JANHAO010010373.1:0-17718 GCA_026873985.1 Saraca asoca
GCTTCAATGCATAATTGTCTTGGACTTTTCACATCTTCTTCCTTAGCTTCTTCTTGATCCAAGTGTGCTCCAAACTTCAGCTTTTTATCTTCCTTTTAAAGCCTCTTTTACTAACCTAAAAAGACAAATGCAAACTACAACAGTACTAGGAACAAACTAACTAAACTAAAACAAAAAGTATAGTAAAAATCACAAATTAATAACTAATCAAGAGGTGATAACCAACATAATTATAGGCATTTTACTCATTTATCAGTAGTCCAAAGGATAATTCCTAAAATTAACCATACCTAACAGATATTAGTTATTGTCATACACCTTATTCTTCTATCAGATATACTCCCCTTATTTCTCTAACAAATATAATTTTAATCACAAGTGCACTTGTGTTGACAGTTGAATCCTATCAACCCAAGTTTAAAACCCCAAACTGCAGATTAAATGTGAAAAGAGAAAGAGAAAGAGAGGGAGAGAGAGAGAGGAAGATCAAGGAGATACTAGAAGTTTTTAACATGGTTCAGCTAAAGTCAAATTGACCCCTACGTCGACAGCTTTTATTACTCATTGCTGAGTATTTTTGTATCTGATGATTGATCATGTCATGTATAATGATTTCATCCCTTTTTATAATGGTTAGGGGATTATAGTTTGAATGTAAATCTATAACGATAAGTATTATGATTTGATTAAGATTACATAATACATAAATTGATAGCTATAACAAACTCCCATTAATGTAGGAAATTGAATGGATTTCCTTGGACTGTTGGTTGTTGATTCGCATTCTAAGCTACGAGCTAAGCCTTATTCTCAACAACCTGAAGTGGCTACTTTGACCCATGTTGACTAGCAACCTTAGCTCATATTTAGTGACCTGGATGTCTTGGTCCAATGACCTCAATCCTGGATGAGCTGGGCCCTTATTAGCTGAGTCCATCCATTGGGCTTTTGTCAGCCCATTTATGTGATTCCAAAAATACCCACAACATTAGCCCCTAGTTCTCAGTATGATCTATGGACTGGGAGCTATAGTTCTCTAGTAAAAGCTATCAATTGTGATCTATTATGCCATCATTTGGACTCTTGTCCTTTCGTTTCATCTGCACCTGCCCATGCCATTATTTTGCATTTAATGCCCATTTTTTCACAACTGTCAGTGCACCAACAATAGAGCCTCACTTTTTGCTAGACCATTAGATCAAGGGTAGTTGATTAGTCTCTTGATCTGACAGTGAGGCTGATCGAGTTATATGTGGTGAGAAAAACCTTTTTTTCCCTCTCACTTGTTATTTTTTGAAAACCTACGCTTCGATTTCTTACTTACTTTCAAGCTCTCATCTAGTCATCGCCATTCTTCATCCTTTCTGCTTCACTAAGTCTACAATAGTAACCTTTGGCTTTAATTTGCTAAAGATTGATCATGCTTGTCATACTCTCTTTTGGATTCTCTTTTCTAGACCCATTTCATTCCGTTGATTCAGTAAGTCTTCTAAACACAATCTTGGCTCTAAGCTTCCACTTTTCATGAATGTTTTGCTTTATGGGTTTTTGATATCTAGTGGCTTGGTTTGGTAATGTGCGCTTATTAGTCATTAGGAAATTTTTTCTTGCTGATTGGTTTTGTAGAGTGTTTATTTGTGTGCTTGTCATTGTTTGTAAAATTGGCATGCTGTCTATTTGATAAAATGCTTGTAGGTCTTGAGATCGTATATTATCGAGTATAGCTCTTTTTTTGTTTCCCTAGTTTTAGTGACCTGATAGGTTCGTTGGCCGAGCCCCTTTTGTTTTAATGGTCTAGGTTTTAGATGATATGTGGCATGTATGGCCTACTGCATAGGAAATTCCCTATTAGCTTTAGCCTTTAGGTATGGTCTGCTTTCAGTGACCTGATCATTCCTTCTTCTATTGTAGATGGCAGGTCATAGACATTGAGTTTACCAAATAAGAAGCATTGACAATTCTAACTCTTCAGCCTGAAGTGGGGAGTTGATGTGTTTTATAGATGAAGTGACCTCTGGGAGTGGTGAGGTCACCGAGAGATTTACTGCTTGTCCTAATCCTACTGAGGGCTAGCAGATCATTGAGAGTGAGAGTCCCTAGACCATACAGTGTTCAAGAACCACCCTTCGATCATTAGGCTTAATGAGTTTAGGGGTATAGTTGAAATATACCGCCTTCCTAAGGGTCATCATATTATGGCACCTTCTCTCGATGATCACGCTGCTTATCCCCCTTTAGGATTTGTTGCTATTAGCTCATATCGTCTCATTGCTGGGCTTAGGTTCTTGATCTATCCTTATCTTGTAGAATTGTTGAATAAACTGAAACTCTCCCCCTTTTAGCTTACATCGAATTCATATTCTTAGCTCACCTCCCTTGGCCTCTTATAACTTAGGAATAATCTCCCTCCTCCTTCAGTTAAGGTTCTTTGCCATTTGTTTAGTATCAAGGGCGTGGGTCAGAATGATGGGATTTACTATCTGACAGCTCATCAGATTAAGTTTAAAAGGATATTTCCGCAAGATGACATTAAGGACAAGTCCAATATAGGGAACTATAAATCCCACTAGTTTTTCATTTCATGCCTTTCTCTGTGTTATCTTCATAATTTTGGTTTTGTTCCCACTCTTGGTAAGCAAGCTGAACACATGCAAGCTTGTATAAATTCATGTTTTATTCATTGGTTTTGACTTTTTGTTTTGTTTTTCAAATGGAGTTGGCAAGGAGAAACCAACATTAAAGGCTGAGGAGGTCAAAGTACCCGGCTAGTTCATTATTGTAGATGATCTGAAGAATGATCTCAAATTTGACAAGAATCTCCTACGTTCGCATAAGCTTGCTCTAACTTTAAACATTATGACCATTAGAGACATTGAAGTTCACCAAACTAGGGAGGTTGATCTAGTGAACTTTGAAGAGTACGAAAACATGTTGAGACCTAGCCTCTGAATGCCACAAACCTCCTACTCTACTCAAGCTACTACTGTTGTGACTTCATTGGGTCCTGTTGCTACTACAGCCCCCACCGCTGCAAGCCAATCTTCTCTATCCATAGCAATAGCATCCCCACAAATACTGGCTCCCACCTTGCTTCTTGAGGTGGTTAAGGCAGTTAAGGAGGTCGCATCCCTATCTATTCCTCCCGCCAAAAAATAAAGAGTAAATAAGGGGAAGAGGGTTGTTATTGTTACAGAGGAGGTGGTCCCTAAGGTCGAGGGCAAGGAGTGACTTGTTGGTCTTGGCCCAAAGATAGGGGAGTACTTTGATTTCTTTCAGAAAAATGTTGAGTTGATCCTAAGGCCTCACAATAGGGATAAGTATTAGAGTCGAAGGAATCCTCAGGGGAAGGATTAATAAGTTATGTAGCTTGTCATGTCTTGCTAGTAAGTAAAGTCCTTTCAACTTGGTTCTCTTACCTCTTTGTAATTCTAACTTGATCATCTGATTTTCCAGAGTTTGCTGGCAATAATAAAGCCAAAAAAAATGCTTCGAGCTTAGGATGAGGGGAAGAAAAAGCTTGGGAGTGACCTGATTGCCGTGATTGTTGAGGCACTAGGACTAAAGGAAAGAGCTAGAGACACCAAAGTTGTCAAAGAAAAGGCCAAGGAAGCTTTATCTCATAAGATGGCAGATCACGAGGCTATCACATCCAACCTTAATAAAGTGGTTAATGAGTTGACGAGAGTAAAAGGTGAATTAGATGTGACAGTGCAGTGAACTAAGGTTGCTGAGAGGAAATATGAGGTGGCCAGGGATGAAGTTGCTTTGGCAAAAGAGGAGGTTACACGGGCTAAGATGGAAACCGCCACACTGATTGTGAGAGTTAAAGAAGAGGCGATGTTTGAGGCCACCACTGGCTTCTTGTTCACCTTATGGGAGAAGCATTCGGAGATTGATTTTTCCTTTTTTAGCAGGAATGTTCTCGAGTTCATTAAGGGCTTCGAAGAGGATGTGGAAGCAACTTCTCCTGATAAGGGTTTGTAGTTAGGAAGTGGAGCTTTTCTGACTTGGTGCTTGATTTGAAGAGAAGGCAGCTCATAGGTCATGGAAACTGCTAGTGATTAGATGACGAATGACTTGCTCGCCCCAGATATAGACCCTCCTGCCTAGAGCATAGCTTCTAAGGGCCAATCTTCCCTATAGGATATAGTTTGTAGCATTCTTTAAATGTAATTTTGAATTTTTAAATGTAAATTCTCCTTATTGAAGGGAATCTTCAATGGACTTTTTCATAATATTCATGCTCTATTCTTGCTTTATTCATCCAAATTTTGGTATTTGTTTATTTAGTAGTTTGCAAATGAAATTATGTAGGTTGACATGAATGGGTTCCTACAAACCATGACTTAATGAACATTAGTTAAAATGGATGTCTAGTAGGTCAATTGACCAATGACTTTATTATTGTCAAGATGAATGTCTAAGTAGGTTGCATGAATGCAGTGCCGAATAGTAGGTTACATATGGTGTCAAATAGTAGGTCACATGTGATGTCGAGTAGTAGGTCACATGCAGTGTCAAATAGTAGGTCACATATGGTGCTAAGTAGTAGGTCATATGCGATGCCAAATAGTTGGACATATGTGGTGCCAAGTAGTAGGTCGTATGTGGTGCCAGATAGTTGGTTGCATACGATGCCAAGTAGTAGGTCGCATGTGATGCTGGATAGTTGGTCACATACAATGTCAAGTAGTAAGTCATATGCGGTGCCAGATAGTTGGTTGCACATGGTGCCAAGTAATAGGTCACATGTTGTGCTAAATAGTAGGTTGCATGGTCACACACGATGCCAAGTAGTAGGTTGTATATGATGCTAGATAGTTGGTTGCATACGGTGCCAAGTAGTAGGTGGCATGTGGTGCTGAATAGTAGGTCACGTGCAGTGCCAAGTAGTACATCAAATACAGTGCTAGATAGTTGGTCGCATATGATGCCAAGTAGTAAGTCACATGTGGTGCCGAATAGTTGGTCGCATATGTTGCTAAGTAGTAGGTCGCATGCGATGCTGAATAGTAGGTTACATATGGTGTCAAGTAGTAGGTTGTATGTGATGTCGAATAGTTGGTTACATACAGTGCCAAGTAGTAGGTCGTATGCGGTGCCAAATAGTTAGTCACATACAGTGCCAAGGTTGTATGCCATATCGAATAGTTGGTTGCATACAGTGCCAAGTAGTAGGTCACATGCATTGCTGAAAAGTTGGTCACATACGATGCCAAGTAGTAGGTCATATGTGGTGTAGTGCCAAGTAGTAGGTAGTATGCAGTGCCAAATAGTTGGTCACATATAGTGTCTAGTTTTTGTAAGTACGTTAAGTTGAATGCCCCTTTTGGATTAGAAGGGCGAGTGTTTGCTTCTAGATTAGAAGGGCAATAGCTCATTTTCAGTATAGTATTCTGTTGAAAATTTATCCAAAAATTAGTAAATAGTCATAAAAATTTAAAAACATTGATCGTCTTATCAATTTCAGAACAATGTTATAGGACTAGATAAGTAATATTCAAAATCACTGATCATATGGGCGAATATGTTTAGCGTCTCGTGACTTTCCACTAGAAATCACATTAATCTTCCTCCCTCTTATCCCTAGTTTGACTTCATCTTTGTAGCAATGTCAGACTGTGTGTTGATCACCTTGCATACATCCAACTCTATTGGGGGTAAGGAATCTAATGATGAGTGTCTTGGTAGATGTGACCATGTCTAGGTCATTGATTACAGGTTGCCCTAGCACTATATGATATGCTGAGGGATAGTCAATGATCAGAAAGTCTGCTAAGATGGTTACCTGGTGACTCGAGTCTCCAAGAGTAATAGGAAGCCTGATATGCTCCACTGGTAGTATTGCATCTCCTGTAAAGCCATAAAGGGGCTCTAGGAAAGGCTTCAGTTAATCTGAGCTTAGTTCCATCTATTCAAAACATCCTTTGTATATGATGTTCACTGAGCTACTTGTATCGATTGTAATTCTTCATACCTCAGTGTTACTAATTCTGGCTCGGATAACCAGTGTGTCATTATAGGGAGAATGTATCCCTAATGCATCTTTATTTGTGAAGATGATATTGTCTGAGATTATCCTTGCTTTCTTGGTGGGACCCTCAAATTCATTGTGTCTTATGAGTAGGACGTGATTTGCTTCTCGCATGTAGTGTTCATGTGACCTGTTTGAAATTCCTACAATGTTAGGCCCATCATGAATGGTAAATATAGTTCTTATCGAGGGTGCCTCCTCTTTCTCAGGAGTCTGTTGGCACTGCTATTATGCTGGTCATTGTTCCACAAGTCACACCATATAATCCCTTAAATGACCTCTCTTGATTAGGTCCTCTATTGCATCCTTGAGTGCCTTGCATTTTGAAGTGTTGTGCCTAATTCTGTCATGATAAGTACAATATTTGTTCTTATTTTTGAACTGGTCGGGAGTCCTTATGGGTTTGGGCTTTCTAAAATCCTCCCTATCCTTTCTATTGCAAAGATCTTTTCCTGAGTATCTGATAAGATGCTACATCTATCATGATGACCTTTATGTTGAGATCGCTCGTTCCTGCCTTCTTTACGACCTGATTTTTAGGGTCATCATCTTGACCCTCCTTGTAGTTCTCGATATTGTTCCTCTTTCTACTTTAGCTGGAGCTATTAGCCTTGTCCTTGGACTTTTTAGAGCCACAGGTTTCCTCCCACCTGATCTCTTTAGCAACTCATTTATAGAATTCACCCAGGTCCCTTATCGGAGACTTGTATATGCTCTCATAGAGCTTTCCATCTTTGCGGAGTCTCACTAAGATCACTATTAAGATCCTCTCATCTGAGGGATTCTCTACATTACTGACCTCATATCTAAATTGGGTAATGTAGTCTTTCAGTGATTCACTTTTTCATTAAAAGACTATTACGAGGTGGCAGGGTGGTACGAGTTGCATTCTCAATGCCCTATACTAATTAATAAATCTCCTTGGGCATTCTTCCTAATTGTCAATACTGTGAGCTTTGAGATTCCTAGACCATGTTCAAGGTATGTCTCCTAGAGTGGTTGAGAAGACACGACACTTGACCAAAAGATTGGTTGTCTAAAGATCCATCTATACATTAAATGCATCCAAGTGGTCATACGGGTCACTATCTCATTGTATAGTGGGATAGTGGGAACTTTGAACCTGTGAGGGAAAGGCTTTTTCTCAATCTCTCTAGTGAATGACGTCTTCCCTTTGTAATGATCTTAGTGGCCCTAAGCCCAAGGGTGCTATTCCAACTGCTCTATCCTCTGAAGCAACTCTTCTACTAATGGTCCTAACCTTAAACTAATCGTTGAAAGATGGCCAACTCCTCTTTTTCTTATGGGAGTGTCGATCTGAGGTCCTGTGCCTCCTCTGCTCGTGACCTAGTGAGCTTTGATATGAGAAATGTCTTTGATTGGTCCTATTTGAGCTTTTAACTTGATGCGAGCCCCCATGTCATTGATGATCTCCTTTATTCTCCTCATAAGCTTGATGAACCTCCGACCTTGGCTGTGAGTTGGTAGAGTGAGCTAAATGGGTGTGTTGCAGTACTTCTCTGGTTGGTCTATCTTCTTGAGCTCTTTCTGGTGTCTATTACAAAGCTTCTTTTTGTGCAGTGCCCCCAGCCTACTCTTGTGAGCACTAGGCTTGTGCATGGGTCAATGCCCAAATCGCTTCAGCCAACTCTCCTACTGTTTTCTCCAGCGCCTCATGATGCTGATGTCATGCTTGTATTCCATCAATAATATCAAGTTGGTGTATGGCCATAAGAGGCATATTGGTGGCAGCACCTATGGTGAGAATGGCAGAAATGCCTGCCATGGGAAGGGCTAGATCCCTCTATTGTTCCATATGACCATCAGGTTGGTTAACTACAGCATCTGAACTCTTGGTAGTTTTTCCTTTAGCCATCGAAAAGTCAAGGAGATCAAATTCAGTCAACCTAACCCTAAACTACAGATTAAATGTGAAAAGAGAAAGAGAGAGAGAAAGGAAGAAAGGGGAGACACCATAAGTTTTTAATGTGGTTTAACTGAAGTTAGTTTGACCTCTATGTCCACAACTTTTATTATTTTTTGCTAAGTGTTTTTGTATCTAATGATTGATCATGTCATGTACAATGATTTCATCCCCTTTTATAATGGTTGGAGGTTACAGTTTGAATGTAAATCTATGACAATAAGTATTATCACTTAATTAAGATTACATAATAGATAAGGGTTGATAGCTATAACAGACTCCCATTAAAGTAGGAAACTAAACAGATTTCCTTGGACTATTGGTTATAGATGTGTGCTTTAATCTACGAGCTGAGCCTTGTTCTTAATAACCTGAGGTGGTTGCTTTAACCCATGTTGACTAGTGACCTTAGCTCATATTTAATGACCTGATGTCTTGGTCCAATGACCTTAATCTTGGATGAGCTGGGCCCTTATTAGCTGAGTCCATCCATTAGGCTTTTACCAGCTCATTTATGTGATTCCAAAAATACCCACAACAACTTGGAAGTTCTCTAAAGGAAATTCCAATGGATTGAGGTTTCAAAAATGATCTCTCAACAAAATACGTTACATAGCCATATGTATTCAGAAACAAAGAACAATTTTCGGCCAAATCATAAGTGCAGTGATCAAAAGACATTGTCATTTGTTTCATGTAGCATATAGTTCAATAATTTCAGAAATCCAATATAACAAAATAATATGGTCACAAGTTCCTTAAGCAATAATTAATATAAAAGAATAGGTATGCTATAGTAATTCATATATATATATATATATATATGTAACATATGATTATGGTTTCAAACAAGCTACCAGCAATATTCTAATTACTCTAAAATTTATGATGTTCCAAGTAACAATTTTTTTTTTTATAATAAAGGATTCACAAAAAAAAAAAAATGGGATTATCTACTCACCTCAATGATTCTCTTCCTTAAGAATGAGCTTCAACAAAGTGTTACTTTTCTGACTTTTGTCAAAAATCGCCTACTAAAAGAAATTTAGAATTAAAGATCGATCCCAAAATCCTCCTTAGATTTTAAAATACTCTAAATTGTTATCTCTCTCTTGGCTCATAATTAAGATCATTGATTTTACCTATTTAACAAATCCACTAATTCCATTTTATTTTTGTTTTTAGTTTGCTTTCCCACTAATAGGATCAAATCTATCAGACAGTTATGAAAATTTTTTATTTTCAATAACCTTAAGAACTAACACTCCAAAAATCATAAACCCTACTCAAATAGTCACTCTTACTTAAGTTCTTTCTTTAGCTAATCCAGAGCTTTCAACAAGTAAAAACAAGGATATACTTACTAGCCAAATGACTAAACGGCATGGTGGTTGCTAGTGGTGAGGACAGAGGCAACACCACACCTAAAATAGGAGAGGTTGACCGGCCAGCAACAAAAAGGGTGGTGTTACTTCTACTAGCAGCACCAACAAGCACACAACATGGCTTGATGTTATCAAACGCCAACTGACAGGAAAGTCCTTAGCTTGAGTTGCTGTAAAAGTTGATATAGGATGAAGCAAAGACAATCGAGCAAATTAGAGAGGAGGGAAGACTAGGAGCAAATCAGACAAAGAAGTAATAGCACGGAGTAATGAACCGATAGTTCGATCTAACTGGAGTAGATGAAGTAGATCAACAGTAGCTCGGCTTAGGAAGCAGAGATGACCTGAGGCAAGACTGAGAACGAACAAAGAGGGTAGGAGGAAGAAGAACAAGAAGAAGTTGTAGTTCCAAGGCAAGTGATAGAGTAGAATAGAGGGACTTTGTTCAGGTGACTAAGAGAGAGAGCATGCCGAGTGACTGGGGAAAAAGAAGAAAAGAAAAGAGAAAAAGAAAAAAAGAAAAGAAAAAAAAAAGAAAATTATGCTTTGACCCACAATTAACATTTAAATACTCACCATATTCCACTATATTTTCAAATTTTTCTAGCAATAAAAATGCATTTTAAACAATAAATTATATACTGCCAACACACCATTTTATAAACTTTATACTAGCTCAAATCATTTGTTAAAGTGTTACACTTCTCTTGAGCGTTTCTAACTTCATCCACCACTCGATAGCTTGCTAAGCAGAGTCACCATGGATGCCTTTGAGATTAATAATTGGAATACCAAACTTATATTCATTGGTAGACCCCTTACTGAGATTAGACTTAATAAAACATATGTGGAAACTATCATGGGTATTTTTGGAACCATATGAAGTGGGCTAGCAAAGGCCCAATGGACTAATCCCACTAAGAAGGGCCCAACCCGTTTTGGAATGAGGTTGCTTGCGCTAGTTGGCAAGTTGCTCAAGGTGAGCTTAGATCGCCAAGTGAGCTATCCTAAGCATAGGTATAGAACACCAAAGTCTAGTCAGTAGCTCGAGGCACATACTTCCAATCGATAGGTCAGTCCCCAAAAACCAATAGATCAGCCCCCAAAAATCGATAGAGAGTTGCCTAGCATTTATTGCCTGATGTGACGAAAAAGATAGATTTATAATTTATCAAATTACATTTATAACCCCTTATCTCTATAAATAGGGGAAAATCATTATAAAAGGAGAGGAAAAAAAATACATGTAGAAACTCTATCAAAATAGTGAGAGAATACATGTACTAAAACTCTATTAAACTATACAAAGAAAATCCATACAACAACAAATAACACCACCGTGGACATAAGGGTTATACTAACTTTAGCCGAACCATGGTAAAAAGTTTTTGGTGTCCTTTGTTCTTCTTCCTTTTCAACCTTTTCCTTGCACACTAACAATCTATAGTTTGGGGATTTACTGAACTTCACCTGTTAATCAAATTTTACCATTAACATTTTGGTGCTAGAAGGAGGGCCCAAACTACATTCACTCTCTTTCTAATTCACTATGCAACTGTAATGGTAAGAGAAAGAACCACTAGAAGTATAGATGCAATCGTTGGCTAGCCTGAAGGTCATGTGTAGCAATCATGGGAAATGTTATCGGCGGGGGGCTTAGTCCTCCCTACAGTAGGTGCCTTAGTTGCCCTCACAATAGGCGCTGCCATTGGCATGGCTCCCTTGACGCCTTGTTAGCTTGTTGCTTTTGGGATTGACAGAGTGCAAGCATGGCACTAGCATCAGGAGCTGCTTGAAAACACTATGAGGGAATTGGATGATGTGGTGAGGGCGCTAGCCCAAGCACAAAACCAAGGCGTGCAAAGATAAGTTAAGGTTGTTACACCTGGAGGAGAGTTCTAGCAACCAGGAGTTCAATAGGAGGGGTCTATCAAAGAAGAACATCAATGAGCTGGTTCAGTTTACTCATCCAATTCACAACTAAGGTCAAAGGTCCATCAAGCTCACAAGGACAATGAAGGAGACAATCGGCAATGTGCGGGCTCACATTGAGAAGGAAACTCAAACGAGACCAATCATAGACATAAATTAGATCACTACTCACCAGGCCATAAGCATAGTAGGAGGCATAAAGCCTCATATCACCATTCCCACCACTAGGGATGTGATAAGAGTCATCGAAGCACTAGCCTTCGGTCTAAGACACAAGACTCGATGATCGAATAACTACTTTAGAGGGTACAATAGTTAGAGAAGCACCTTCTAACTCAGGATAGACAAGACTATTATGAGGATAAGACACTATTCACCAAGGAGATTGAGATAGAGCCTTTTACTTATAGGTTTAAGGTCTTGATCATCCCATAAGACAATGGGGATAGTGACCCATATAACTACTTGGATGTGTCCAAATGGATCTTCAGACCACCAACCCATTGGTAAAATGTCATGCATTCCCTGCCACCCTTGGAGAAATACCTTGAACGTGGCTTAGGAGTCTCCCAACTCGCAACATTCATAGTTGGGAGGAATGCCAAAGGAGATTCCTCAACCAATATAAGGCACTAAGAAGATAGCTCACACTATCCTGTCACCTCACAACAATCTTTCAACAGAGAGATGAATCATTGAAAGGCTATATCACCCGGTTCAAATGCGAGGTCAACAATGTAGAAAATCCCTCGAATGAAAGCATCCTCTTAGCGATCTTAATTGGACTTTGCAAGGATGGGAAACTATATGGGAATATATATATATATAAGTCTCCAGTGAGGGACTTGAATGAATTCTATGAGCAATCTGCTAAAGAAATTAGGTGGAAGGAGACTTTTGGTCCAAAAAAGCCTAACCAGAAGAATGAGGCGAGTGGCTCTAGTCGAGGTAACAAAAGAGGCAATGGCAGGAATAAGAGAGAGAGTCAAAAGGATGGCTCTTATGGCCAGGCCGTAAAAAGGGCCAAGGGTAAGTGACCTCAATGCCAAGGTCGCCATGATAGCTATAGCATCTTGTCAGATACTCCAGACAGGATCTTTGCAACATAGAAGGATAAGGAGGACTTCAGGAAACCCAAACCCATAAAGACTCCTCTTAAGCACAGGAACAAAAATAAGTTTTGTGCCTAGCATAATTAGGTTAGGCACAATACTTTGGAATGGTGAGCGCTCAAGGATGCCATTGAGGATCTTATCAAGAGAGGTCATTTAAGGGATTATGTAGTGTGATTTTCAAGACAACAACCTCTATGGCTCCAGCAACTAGTGCAACACCAACATCAGTAGATTCCTGACTGTGAGGAGGCACCCTCAAAGAGGACTATATTCACCATCCATGGTGGGCCTCACATTGCAAGCACTTTGAATAGGTCGCACAACCACTACATATGAGAAACAGGCCACGTCCTGCTCACAAGCCACAGAGAACATGAAAGATATGCCAAGAAAGTGAGGACGGCCTCAGAAAGCATTACCTTCATAGAAGAAAGTGCATGAGGAATACACTTTCTGCACAATGATACATTGGTTATCCGAGCCCAAATAGGCAATGCTGAGGTGTGAAGAATAATGATTGATATTGGAAGCTTAATGAACGTTATGTATAAAAGGTTCTTCAAGCAAATAGGATTGAGTGTGAGCTAGTTAAGTCCTTCCTTTGAGCCCCTCTATGGCTTCATGGGAGATGGAATATTACTAGTGGGGTAGATAAAGCTCCTAATTACTTTACGAGACTCAAATCACCAAGCCACTATTTTGGCAAACTTCAAAATCATAGACTATCCTTCAGCATATAATGTGGTATTGGGATGACCCACAATGAATGACCTGGATATGGTCACATCAACTAAGATGCTCACCATCAAATTCCTGATGCCCAATGGAGTCGAATGCATGTGAGGAGAACAACACTTAGCACGGCATTACTATGAGGATGTAGTTAAGCTTGGAGAAAGAGGAAAAAAGGTTAATGTGGTGTCTAGTGGAGAACCATGAGCTATAAGTACAACAGGGGTTAGCCATGACCTCGACCCCTATGAGGTGGATATAGATCGAGCTACTAGCCTAATAGAGGAGCTCGAAGACGTGCAGGTCAGTAAGGCAAATGCTGAGAGATGCCTTTAGTTAGGAAAAAGCTTGCTTTTGGATATGAAAACATAGTTAATCAAATTTCTTAAGGCGAATCTAGATTTTTTCACCTGGAATCATGAAGACATTGTGGGAATCGATCTCGACGTTATGTCACACAAACTTAATATTGACTCTCTTCACAAGTCGGATCATTAAAAAAGAAGACCTATGACTATCAAGTGTTATGTCGCTCTAAAAGAGGAGGTAGATAAGCTTCTAGCCAATAAGTTTATTTGGGAAGCTTATTAGTTAACTTGGGTAGCCAATTCTATACTTGTAAAGAAGAAGAATAGGAAATGGAGGACTTGCATTGACTTCACAGATCTTAATAAGGCATGTCCAAAGGACAATTTCCCTTTGCCAAGAATTGATCAGCTCATGGATCCAACAACAGGGCACCAACCCTTCTACTTCATGGATACCTACTCAAGGTATAACTAGATCCTCATAGACACTTAAGATGAGGAACACACCTCATTTATCACTGACTGTGGGTTGTATTGTTACAAAATGATGCCCTTTGGACTAAAGAATGCAAGGGTAACCTACCAATGATTAGTAAATATGATGTTCAAGGAATAGATCAGGCTATTTGACTGAGTCCATCGGAGGTTAGACCTAAACCTCTTGAGATGGGTTACTTCTTTTCTCTACCAAGGATGAACCATTTCTAAGAATGCCAATCCAAGGATGGTAAAAAATTCAAGTGTTGACGTCGAATTTTGGTTATGATCCAAAATTTGGCCAACAAAGGATTCTTCGGGATCCCTAGCCTGTAACCAATCCAAATGAATCAAAATCAACGAAATAAACAGAGAAGGAGAAGGGAAGAGCAAAGAAGGAGGCATAATATTTAGTGTGGTTCAGCCAAATCTGGACGGCACCAGACCCTATGTCCACGGTGGAGATTTTATTAATGTATTGAGAACTGATTTTGGTAGAGTTTCTGCTTACAAAGTTTGACCTCTCCCTCTCTTCTAACAATACAGTTCTATTTATAAAGGAAGGAGGAGTTACATGCATTAATTATAAGCTACAGTTATGTTACATCAAAATATAAATGAGAAAGACAGTAAAAGACTACAATTCGGCTGTTGCAGAATGTAGCTACGAGGTGGGTCCCCTTAGTCGGTTGTAGACTTACGTCTACCTGCATCTATCGCCTGGCACTGCTTTACCATGTGAGGTGCTTGGCATCCCGAGTGGGGATTCCTAGTTCGGGGTCGTCATGGAGGGTCACTGTAGTGAGCCTGATGCTACTGTAGCAAGGTGGTGAATTCAGGCAGGATAGTTAGTCATTTGTCAAACTAGCCTTATGATCACCTCACTGCATTGCTATCTTGCGACGAGTGAGGCGAGGCTTGCTTTGTGAGATGGTATTAGGATGACTTCGCTATGTCTCTTTCTGATGGAGGGTGAAGTGAAGCTTGCTGGGTGCTTTTGGCGAGGCGAAGGGCTCGACCTTCATCATGCTCGGAGGCTCCTTTTCTTAAAGCCATTTTTTACCTATAATATAAGCCCCCCTCGTAGTGCACTCTATGGGCTGGGAGTTGAGACTCTTTAGTCCTTGAATCATCAGCCTTTTCCCGAGATTGTCATTCCATCTGTACTAGGCCACGTCTCCGTGGCACGTGTCCAGTGGCTAAATAGATAAGTGCGCATAAGAGCTGCGACTTAGTTGAGTTCATGAGAGTTACGAAATTCAACAATTCTGTTGCCTTGGGTGAATGATCAACCCATCAATTCTTTACGCTTCAGCGATCATGGAGTCACGCTAGCATTGAGTGTTTAGGGGTGCCTCCATACCTCAGCGAGCACGTAACCACACTGGCAAAGTGAGAGTTTTTTAGTGCCTCAGCACCTCAGCGAGCACACAGCCGCACTGGTGAAGTGAGTTTATTTTGAGCATCTCCATGCCTTAGCGAGCCCACAGCTACACTAGCCAAGTGAGTTTGTTTTGAGTATCTCCATGCCTCAGCGAGCCCACAAGTTAACTGGTTAAGTGAGTTTGTTTTGTGCATCTCTATGCCTCAGCAAGCCCATAGCTCAACTGGTTAAGTGTTCGTAAATTCTTCTCCTAAATGAGCTCTGGGAGGCCTCAACGGGATCAAGGATCGCCGTTGGCATAAAGTATGAAGTCTCTAATGAAATTTATGATATGTTGATCACATGCGAGCTAGGATATTGCCAGCACTTGGAAGCAAAGAGAGAAGAATGAATGACATTAAATCAATCGACAAATAACTTTTAGCTGAATTAAAAGAGTAATAATTACATTTGCCCTAAAATTTGAAACACAACATCAATATACAATTTGGACCGAGCCTCCTGGCTCTTGGTTAGTGTTGTGTGGAGAAGGTTGGGGCAGCTGCCTTGAGGGCTGTACCACATACTAGGCATCCCTTTCTAATCAAATCCTTAATCACCTCCCTGGGGGCCCAACAATTTGTCGTGCCATGACTAGTCTCATTATGATAGGCATAAAACTTTTCTTGGTTTCTCCATTTGTAAGGGATTCTAGAGGGTGCAGGCACCTCAAAATCTTCCCTATCCCTTTTTATCATGAAGATCCTATCCCGGGAATCTGACAAGATGCTAAATTATTCATAATGGTCTGAATACTGGGGTCACCCACCTTTGGGCTTTTTAGGCTTATTTGTCATCCGCTCGATGGAGTGATCATCTTGATCCACGCCGCTCCTCCTTTTGCCACCAGAGGAATTGGTCCTTTCATCCTTCTTGTCAGGCTTTTTTGAGCCAAAGGTCTCTACCCACTTGATCTGCTTGGTAGCCTGCTCATAGAACTCGGTGAGGTCCTTGACCGGGGACTTGTATAGACTTTTATATAGCTTTCTGCCTTTGTGAAGTCCCGTGGAAATGGTGGTGAGCATGGTTTCTTCAGATGGATTCTCTACTGAGTTAGCTTTAAGCCTGAATCTAGCAATGTAGTCCTTTAGCGACTCCTACCTACGCTGAAAGACCATAGCGAGGTGGTAGGGGCACCAATTGTCTCTTCAGTGCTCGATACTAGCTGATGAACTTCTATTGACAGTCTTCCCAACTATCAATTGAGTGAGTCAAGAGGCTTTTGAACCAAGCTCGAGGCACATCCCCCAATGTGGCCAGAAACACCCAACACTTGACCAAGGGGTCAATCATTTGCAAGTCCATCTGAATGTTGAATGCATCCAGATGATCATATGGATCAGAATCCCCATTATACAACAGGATTGTAGGGACCCTGAGCTTGAGCGGTAGAGGTCGAGCTTCAATATCCTCAGAGAGTGGCGATCATTCCTCATAGTGAGCTCAACTACCCAGAGTTCGGAGGCACTCCTCCAACTGAGCCATCTTCTGAAATAGCTCTCCAACTAATAGGTCTCATACCCCAGAGTGCTAGCTAGATGATCATTGGGTGCTTCGATATCCAATGTCATAGAGGTCACGACCTGGGGTTTGTTCTCATGAGCAACAAGCTGGAGTATGATCTTGGTTGGGATCATTTGGATGTCGTATTTGTTGCCGCTGAACAACATTTACAGGAGTTGAGGCTTCAGCCTGTCTCTGCACACCTTGTGCTAACAACGTGACTGCCTTTGTCAGTTTTCCCATCATGTGCTCAAGTTTCTCTTGACATTAAAGCCAGGTCTGAGGTCCATCGGTGTCGCTAGCAATGAGAACCAGTTGTATCGAACTAGTTGGAGGAACACCAGTAATTGCTCTGATGATAGGAGCAGTTGACAAGTCTGTTGTCGAGACATGGCCATTTGGAGGATTGGGTTGTGCATTCGAGGCTCTAGTGGCTCTTCCCTTGGCCATTGCATTGAAAATGAACCAGAACAGGCGAGATCCCCATAGACGATGCCAAAATGTTGACGTCAGATTTTGGTTATGATCCAAAATCTGGCCAACGAAGGATTCTTCGAGATCCCTGGCCTGTAACTAGTCCAAATAAAGCAAAATCAATGAAATAAATAGAGAAGGAGAGGGGAGAGTAGAGAAGGAGGCACAATATTTAGCATGGTTCGGCCAAATCCAAATGGCACCAGACCCTACGTCCATGGCAGAGATTTTATTAATGTATTGAGAACTGATTTTGGTAGAGTTTCTACTTACAAAGTTCGACCTCTCCCTCTCTTCTAACATCGCAGTCTTATTTATAGAGAAAGGAGGAGTTACATGCATTAATTACAAGCTATAGTTGTGTTACATCAAAATATAAATGAGAAAGATAGTAAAAGACTACAATTCAAC
>JANHAO010010374.1:0-17699 GCA_026873985.1 Saraca asoca
TATCAAATTCCAACGGATTTGGCTTGAATTCCAACGAAATTCCAACGGATTTGTTCCGTTGGAATTCCGGAAATTTCTTGTAGTGAATTCTAAAACACATATTTCAAATTACAGTTTTTAAAAAATCAATTATATTCATCTACACAAATTTTTTTATTTTTTAAAAGCAAGAAATTGTTTTAAAAAGGAGTAACGAAATAGACCTATAATTTTTTATTGCACATAAATGTGTTCTCTCTTCTCTATTTAATAACATACTCTCTTTGTGGTTGACTTAATACAAATAACCTAAATACATGTGTAACTAAAAATCTCTTACTTGTAATCTATGATTTTAATGGCATCCATGTCCCTTAAATGACTTTTGCTAGAGGTATTCTAATTGAAAAACTTCAATAAGAACCCCTTACTAGTTAATGAGGAACTCAGTTTGTAACTTAAAATTTTAATTTTCCTTGCTTGTATGTATATTCTTATTCTTTTCTTTTCTGTATTTTTCCTTTCATGAATTCATGGTCTTCCCCTTCAATCATTTTAGAAAAAAAGAAGATGGAATGATCATTGTATTAATTTTGATTTGTATTGCTAGAATTTTCTTTTTTTATTTTTTCTTTTTGCATAAACCAAGCTCTATCTTTATTTGAAATTACTTATTCTTCACTCCAATCCTATTTTTTTTTCTTACTCTAGAAATCTCTTTTCTTCCTATTTCCAATTTAAAGTCTCTTCTCCTTTCCTTGCATGGCCTTTCATTCTTCATGATTTTTCTAATTGTTTGACGTACAAAATCAAAAGAAACTTCACATTTGGTTCTAAATTCATTTCACTTTATAAGTATATTAATATAATAGACATAGATATATGGTATATTTTCTACAGTCACTTATTTATTTGAAATCTCTGTTTATTATTTTTATGCCATTTTTGAATATATATATATATATGTGTGTGTGTGTGTGTGTGTGTTAGAGTTGTCAAAATGGGTTGAACCCGTCGGGTTAGCCCATCTTGCCATATAAATGGATTGGGTTAAGGTTTTACTGGCCCATTTAGAAATGAGTCTCTGAACCTGCCCCATTTGGATTGCAAATTGAGACGGGTCGGGGCGGGCCGACCTTTTTTGACAGTTTTACTTGCATTAGAGCTATCAAAATAGGTTGGACCTGTCGGGTGGGCCCACCTTACCATATAAATGAGTTGGATTGGGTTAGGATTTTACTGGCTTGTTTAGAAGTAAGTTTCTGAACCCGCCTCGTTTGGGTTGCGGGTTGAGGCGGGTCGAGATGGACCAGCCCATTTTGACAGCTCTAGTGTGTGTGTATGTGTTTAAATACACATTTAGTTCCTCAATTAATTATACTAGAAGTTACAATTTCGTCTCTTATTTTTAATTTAAACAATGCTATCCTTCTTCGTGTTCAGCTGCTATTTAAAAAAAAATGAATGTCTATTTAATTGAAATGACATTCATGTAATAAATTATTTATTTATGTATCCATATTTTGAATAGAAGAATAAAAAAATTCTTAATTAAATCTTATAATGATCATTCAAGTACAATTAATATGTTAGAGATGTTTTTTAACTCTTTCCATTCAATCTATGTCTAAACAAATGATTATAAGCGTCACATGCTTCCATGATTCCATTAACAATTAGGTTATATTAAAATATTAATGTATATTTAAATATTAATGCATAAATGCTGTAACCAATTGGTATAATTTTAAAAAACCTTAAAATATATAACTAGTGTTAAATATTTTAATTATATCTGAGTAAGTAATGAGACAACCTACCATATTTCCATTTCATAAAAAAATTGAAATTCTATATTAAATTTATAAACTTATCAATAATGTTTCATAACAATATGTATTCAATTAATTAATCTTCAAGAATTTCCTAATTGAGTTTTGTGCTAATATTTTGGAGTTGGTATTAGAATTCTTTTTCAATTATAAATCTAATAATTCAGAAATTATAAAGAATGTTAAAGTATAGTAGTCCACATGTGATAATAAAGGGTGGGCTTTATTAGTGACACTCAAAACTCAAATAAGGTTTTAGATTTGTTTTTTACTTATAGGTCAAATCACTATCCAGTTACATTTTATTTAATAGAGTCTTTACTTCTAATACTTTATGCTACTACATACTCCCTATTTGTCTGTGGACTCTCTTCCCAAATTTTGTTGTGAAAGTTAGGGTAAGAATGGAGGAGTGATTTTTGTGAACATGATCTATACGTGTAATCATGATTAATTCAGAATCAACAAACGAGACATATTATTATCATAGATCAATCAAGAAATCTAGATAACCATTCATCTTATTAATATTTAATTTTTTGTATTATTCACACACGATTTTGTGCTTGTTTATATAGTTTGATTAGTCATAATCTTATAAACGATTTATCAATTAGTATCAAAGCCTGAAAAACTATGTAAACATGACTAATTTGCATGCGAAATGATGAAATTCATTATTTGATCCATATTGCAATGATCTATTTATAAGAATGCTATAAGTCCTAAATTATTTCATAGCTATGCATAGATAAATTAATGTTTTATGTTTGAATATTATTATATGAGTTATTCTGTGTAATCTGGATAATATTGCAGGTATTATTATGAGATTGATGCATAATATAAATTTAAGTGATTTTGAAAACTTTCATATTTTGAATAGAATTTCCAGAATTTTGGCCATTAGGTAACAAGTTGATCTTTCATCAAATTTGACCAATATTTTGTGCAATTGTTCAAATTGGTTGATGTGCTTGTTTTAGAAAGTTTAGATGAGCAAAAGTCTCAAATCAATTTTGTGAAATTTAAACTATAGATGTGTTTTTTTTTATTGAAATTTTGCAATTGGAAAATTTGGTTCTAGTTGAAAGGTTTTGATTCGAAATTATATGTTTTTGCACTTTTTTTTAGAAATTGATTTAGGGTTTAAGCTTAGAGTTCCTTAGGTAATAAAATCCCTCAACCAATTAGCAAAAGTTCAAGTGAAACTGCATCAATTTGAGAAAATTTTGTTTGATAAAACCCTAACTATTTTGATTTGATCTCTGTTTGAAATTGAATGTTTTTGTCTAGATTTATTGGAATTGATTGAGGGATATGATTTAGAATAATTAGTAGATGAAAACTCATAAATCAATTTGATATAAACTAGAACCAATTGTGAATTTGAACGAAATTTGGCAAAATAGGGGTTTTGGTACACAGGAAAAAAGCTAGAAATCAAAGCTTTTTTATCCTCAATCAAAATGAAGATTGAGTTGGTCTTAGATGAGGCTTAGGATGAAAAGCATATAAAATTTAAAGTGTCCATATGTTATTAAATCTTTTGATTTTATCTTACATTAAAACGTTGGAGCTTATGCTTTTATAGTTTCAGCTGCTAGACTGAATAGAGATTAATAGTTTGGTTTGTAATAGATTATAATCTTGCATATAATTCAAATAAAACAACAATATCCTTGAATCCTATATTCTAGCTTTGTGTTTAATTCTCTTTTGGTACCGTAAACTATTTGACTGTATGTTTCGCCTATTCAACCCTTTTATGGCTTCACTTTGAACTTCTTCTCCTACAAGCTCAAGCTAGCCCACTTATTCTCAACAATATGTATTATTTCATTAAGATAAGTCAGTTTTATTTATTTATCTCAACTCTATTTTATTCTTCTTAGCAATAATCATCCATTGAATATGCTTGCAACTTTAACTGTATCTTTAGAATAGACATACCTAACTTTTGACTTGGATTGCAATATATGATAAGCACATCCTTCAAAACATAAGCCACTTAGAATAGCCATAATTATTTAAAAATTATTTTAATTACTTAATAATTAAAAATTGTTTATTTAAATTACTTAATAATTATTAAATAAATATTTTAAATATTTATTAATTATTTTAATTACTTAATAATTATATTTTTGGTTCTTTTGTTTGTTTTAGACTATGTATTAAGTTATTCCTTTAAGAGTGATAACCATATATAATGTCTTGTATTCTAGATTAATAGGTATGGATAAATCCTAGATTAGTTGGTCAAGTAATACAAATGAGTATAAGGAAAAATTGAATAGATTCTCGATTTCGCATCTGAGGGGCAATCCGTTGAAGGGAGAATAATATGTAAATCCAAAAAGTCATTAACTAGAGTTAAAGTGTGTGACCACTTATTTCAAAAGTAATTTCCAACTGAATACACTAAGTAGGTATACATGGAGAATGCATTGTACTTAAAGCATCTTCTAGTAGAGCACATGTGATAGAAACTCCTCAAAATATAGGTCTCCAAAACCTATAGAAGACATGATTAATGATGCATTTGGGTTTGGTAGTTTGCATGTCAATAATGAACCTATCTTATCTCATAAAGCTACAAGTGATAATGATAAGGTGTTAGGTGAGAGAATGGATGAAGTTTCTATTGAGTTTTATGAGTTACATAATCATGGAAATAAAAAACTTTATGACGGATATATGAAATACTCCAAATTATCATGTCTAATAAATTTGTATCACATCAAGTGCTTGTGTCACATAACTAATAAAGCTATGACAATGATCTCAGAATTGTTGAAAAATGCCTTTGAGCATGCTAAGATCCCTAGTTCATTATATAAGGCTAAGAAAACCATCATTAAACTTGGGCTCAAGTACACTAAAATAAATGCTTTTTTGAATAACTACATGTTGTATTGAGGGGATAATGAGAATAGGCAAACATGTAAGAGATATTATACATCTAGATAGAAGGAAAGAGCTCAAAAGTGTTACACTACTTTCCACTTAAACAAAGGTTGTAAAGGTTATTTATGTTTACTAAGATGGCTGTGCATATGAGGTGGCATATAACTAAGAATTGTAATGATGACTTGATGAGGCATATCCAAGAGACTTTAAAGAATGGAAGAAATTTAACTTAGCTCATCCTAAATTTGTTTCAGATCCTTAAAGTGTTTGCCCTGGTCTAGCCAGTGATGGTTTCAATCCTTTTGGAACCATGAGTACAAATTATAACATTTGACCTGTAATTTTGATACCATACAATTTGCCTCCCTAGATCTATATGAAACCAACCTCTTTCATTTGTTCAATGATCATTCAGAGTAAATGTATACCAGGGAATGACATAGATATTTATTTGCAACCTTTTATGAAAAAGTAGAAACAAATTATGGATGAAAGGTGTTAACACCTATGATGTTTCAATGCATGAAATGTTTAAAATACGAGCGACACTAATGTAGACAATCAGTGATTTCTTAGGGCTTGGTACCCTGTTTGGCTGAAATACACACACTAGATTGGCTTGGCCAAGTTGTAACTTTGATACAACTCCAATGCATTTACCTCATAGTAAAAAATAGTATTTTGGGGAGGGCATTGTCATTTTTTTTAGAGGGAATCATAGATTTTGATTGATACAACTTGTCTTTGATGGGACTCAAGAGTTTAAAAACCCTAAAAAATTATCATTAAGAACAAAATTATTCAAACAAGTAAAAACATTAATGTTACATTTAGGATATTGGTAGAAAGGATGATAAAGGGAAGCGAGCTTGTGTAAATAATGGTGCAGTGGACTTCCAACAATGGAAGAAATCTATATTCTTCTGACTTTCATATAGGGAGACTAACATGTTGTGTCATAATCTTGATGTTATGCATATAAAAAAAAAGTTTGTGGCAATATCATTTGTACTTTATTGTATGAAAGAGAGAGAACAAAATACTATATCAATACTTGGAATGACCTTTAGGTATTGGGCATAAGAAGGGATTTATGGCCAACAATATAAGGAAATACTAGCCATGTCTATTTACAATGACAACTGTAATGAAGGATGTATTCTTTAAAAGTTTGAAGAATATGAAGATGCCTGGTAGGTATTTAAGCAACATTTCTAGGTATATCAATTTAAAACAACACAAGTTTTTTCGATTATGTTAGCATTTTTCATATTTTTAACCTTATTAGCCTAGCTAATAAGATTATTTGCATTTGATTACTTTGTTATCTTTCCCTATTTGGTTTTGATGTTGAAAATAATTTGCATTTGATCAAATATTTTAGTGTTTATTATTTGTTTTGCACGATCAAAGTGCATATGATTCAAGAGATCTACAACTTCATTTAGCAATTATTTTATCTTTTATAGGATCTTTTATAAGTGAAATTCTAATCAAACTTGATACAAATAAAATTCTTAAAACTGATAAATTGAGGTAGCAATAAATCTCTTAAAGTGATTTAAAATCAAATATTTTTCAAACACGTTTTTAATGATTTTTCATAAGTGCAAGTTTTATAAAAATTATTTTACACTTTGTGAATTGATTCACGAATCAATTTATGTTGAAAAACTTGTGAAAATGATTTGAATCAATTCACCAATTGATTCATGAAGAAAAGTTTTGAAAAATGTTTTTATCGAAGGTTAGGAAAATTATTTGAATCGATTCCTTAATCAATTCAAAGCCTGATTTCAATATACAATGATTCGATTTATCAATCGATTCAAGTCTTGAATTTTTTTTATGACATTTATAGATGAATAGGTTCACAAATAGATTCGTAAGTTAGTAACCACTATGAATCGATTCAGGGACTAAAAATTAGTTATTTTTCAAATGTCGATTACAGTAACTATAAATGCCCTTAACCCTAACCCTATTTCAAACCTAACATTCAGGAGCGAAAATTTTAGAGCTATTCAATTTTAACAAGATTCATCTCTACTTCTCTTTATCTAATCAATTCAAGAATCTTTTATCAAGTCTGAAGAGAATTCATATTAAATTTTTTGAGATCTTCATCTCAGAACTGGGTATTGTATTTCTTTACATTTTTCTTGATTTTACTTTTTAGATTTCTAAATTGATAGAAGTCTAGTCTTGATTTTAATTTGGCAATTTCTAAGTTGATAAAAATTGGAGATACGTTGATTATAGTTAGTTGAAGGTGTATTGAATTCTTTGTATATCTCTAGGTTATGAGGTTAATCATAGTCAGATGAGATAGAAGAATTGTTGTATCTAGGTTAGCAAGAGCCTAGTTTAATTTTTGTGTTATAGGTTTTATAAGAGCTCAGTGTAAATCTTGTTATATGGATTGACTGTTCAGGAGCTCAGTTAAAATCTTATTGTAGTTAATAAAAGAGATCATTCGGTTGAGGATTGACTCAGTGGATATAGACTTCATTTGCAGTTTTAGGTAAAGTTAAACTACTTTAAAAATCCTGTGCCTAAATTGTTCTTTACCATTCTTAATTATCTCTCTACAAGTTACATTCTGCATATTTACATATTTTGCTACATTTTGCAATATTGCAATTTATCCTTACTGCAAGATTATATTCTGCAATTCAATTATACTGCACTATAATAATTTTGCTGTATTGATTTAACATTTCTACTGCAATACTAGTTCATTATAATTTTGTTGAATTGCTATGTTGAAAATGCTGTAATGCTATTTCTACAATAAACTGTTTCTACTACACTCTGCTATTTAGATTAATTGTTTAATTAATAATTGATTCTTAAATCTATATCGATTAAATCAGTCACTCCACTTGAGATGCTGATTATTCAATTAACTTCCTAATTCAAATATAAAAACAATTGTATAAAGACTTCTACTTTTATAACTCAAAAGAATCCAATTTATTTTTAAAGTGAGTATGCAATTTACCAACGTAAAAAAGGTAAGATCATTTTATTACTCTAATGTATTTTTTGAGACCTACGGATTGAAAAGTCATGATTGTCACACATTTATAAAGCAATTACTACCCATTGCAATACATAATGTGTTGCTGGACAAAGTGACTACATTATTGGTTAAGTTCAGCTCATATTATAAACAAATATGTAGTAAAATTTTATACCCCAATGACCTTCAGAATATCCGATAATGGATTTCTTTTCACTTTATTAGTTGGAGATCTTGTTCCCCCATCGTTTTTCATTGTTATGGTTCATTTATGTGATCTTCTAATTGATGAACTACAATTGGGATGCCTAGTATAGTACCAGTGGATGTACTCTATTGAAAGGTAATAGTTAATTTTATCTATTTAAGTCTAGACCTGTAATTCTCATTTTTTTTTCTAATTATATCTTCCCTTACATAGATATTTGGGACATATAAAGTTTTATGTACATAATAAGGCTTAACCAGAAGGTTCCATTGTTGATGGCTACAAACTTGAAGAGTGTCTTATATTCTATTCAAGATATTTGGAAGGAATTGAAATAAGGTTCAATGGAATAAGATGCATTAATGATGAACCAAATGATATTAGATGTGAAGAAATTCTACTATCTTTCCCAAGATAAGTAGACTGGTAGGTAACAGTTCTAGTTTCATGTTGACACATAAGGAGAAGATATAGGCACATCGATATGTGTTATTTAATTGCAAAGAGCTTGATCCACTTTTGGAGTAAGTATCCATAATAGTATCCACATTTCTTATTATCTTTCTTAAGATTGCTCAACCTAGTAGTTATGTCTTTGATTGTTGCTTGCAAGGAATTTACACTATATGTGAAAGAAAAATGAGTAGTCAGACACGTTTCTCTACTGATATGCAAAAGATTTTCTGACTGGTTTTCTATACAAGTAAATTGAAAAAGATAGTTACTATAGAAGTATTTGTTATTTTTCAGGCATAGTTGTAAATCATAATTTTTTTCTATTAGGTTCTCATGGATGGCGTGGTTGGTACTATATCAAATAATTTGAAACAACTAGTCCAAGGACCTCTTCCAAGTGCTAAAAGGTTTTCAACATTCAATGTTAATGAATATAAGTTTTAAATTGGTGAATGTGAAAGGCATGAGCCTTTCTCTATGCATCCAAGCTTAAATGGTTTATTTTGTAGAAGATCAAGAATTTCTAGAATGGAGTGTTGTTATTCATCTGAAGCTAAGAAACTTATATGACATGGAAGAGGATGTTAAGAATAAGATGTGTGAGCTTGAGCTATTTACTTAGCAAGAATTGAGTAATTTTTTTGAGAATGATGGTGAGAATATTCAATTGGCAAAGGAAGAGGAAAATTTTGATCACTTGGAAAGCACTAATTTTGAAACCAATGTTAAGGAAGATGAGAATAGAAACCAATGTTAAGGAAGATGAGAATATGTTAGAATAGTTAAAAAAATTTGTGAATATGTATAATTTATGATTTATTTCAATGTCCATTTACTTTGTTAAAGAATTTTGTGAATATGCATCATGGCATATGGTTATATAATTTGGTTTGTCTCAATGCGAGCTTGCTTAACTAAAAAATTTCAATTTCCTGTTTTAGATTATTAACATTTGTTTTGTAGATATGTCTAAGTAAAATGTCTAAGAGCTTGGGGGTAACAAATCTAGTATATAGTATGCTCCTTCATAGCCCACCTAAGATGTTCCACCCAGAGTTCAGCCTACACATTTACATCCTACACAGCCTATACAGTTGAGATAGCCTAAATAGTTAAGACAGCCCATACAGGCCACATAACCAATACAACCTACATAGGCCTCACAATCTACAGAGCCTATACAGCCCATATAAACCACACAGGGCTCACAGCCCACACAAATCTTACATTTCACATAGGCCTCATAGCCATATTGTCTACACAAGCCACACAGGCCTTATAGCCCACATAACTTATACATCCCATACAGTCTACATGGCCCATATGATCCATCCAACCCACAAAACTTAATGCTCCTGGGGATAAAACACCAAAAAATTGAAATAGAAGTCCCTGAGATGGAGTTGGACACTAAGATTGATAATGCCATTCATACATCATCTTTTAGTGCTAAGAAGAGGAAGCTTAGAATTGGATGGCAATGCAACATCATAGGTAATTACATATATCATTTTCTTTTATGTTTGAGTCTATATTGTACTAATATTTTATACTTATCTTAATAGATATAGAGAGTGTGATTAAGACTAAGAAGCTAAAGGTCAAACAAGTTTGGAGCTTAGATGAAGAAAAAATTGTAATTCAAGTAGATAATCAAGGTCATCCCATACAAGAAGGAGGAGAAACTTTTTTAGGAGCAATGAGTTATTTGGCTAGGACTAAATATCCGATAGATTATGAGACCTGGGTAACTATACCGGACTCGATTAAAGACAATGTGGTAGCTAGATTGGTGATAGTATGTAACAATACTAATCAAATATTTACAATTTATGTTTCATAATGTGACCGGTGTAGTAGGTTACCATTAGAAAACCCCCTACATGCCTAACAATGCAGAATCTTTCCTAATTGACGTAACATACCAAAGACTAAAACTTAATTGAAGCATAATCAAATATTTTCATTTTAATTTCTATAAAAAAATTTGGTAGAATTTCCTCTATTTTCCAAACTTCCGAGCACAAGGCCCATACAATGCCCTATACACATCCTTTAGGCTCCGTAGAAGGTAATTTACTCGATCAATGAGTAGTTTGTAAACCAATAGAATGAGTATGGATGGTAGAGGTAGCTTCAGCCTCTGAAAAATATAAAGGAAAATAGGGTGAGTTTCACAGAAACTCAGTGAGTAGATAGCCTTGTAGAAAATCAAAACTCATTTCGCAGTTCATGTTCAAAATCCAAAGGGTAAACATACATTCGTGAGGATAAGCTTATCAGTTCAAAAGGCACAATTTCAAAATAAGTTTTGAGACTTTAATTCACTAAAGCAAAAGTAAAATAAATAATAGAGTATGATATTGTGAGAAATACTTATCGTAACGTAAACATAAGAGAAATTCATAAAGATTTTTCTAAAATATTCCAATATTTAAGTAGCAAAATATTCTGGATTTTCTTTTTCTAAAATATCATTGGAATATAATGATTTATTTAGATATTCTCCTCCAAACACACCATTCAGATATATAGATATTTCCCTCCAATCACACCATTCAGATATTCAGATATATAAAAAAATCAGTGTTCTTTTCAAGTAGCATATAATTTAAAAATATCAGAAATTTAATGTCTTGGTAAAATGAAATCACTGATTTTGTAATCAGAAATCATCATAAAATGCACAAATACACTATAGTAAATCATTTTCAGATATACAACATATAGTTAAAATTTTAAGACAATCTAATCATTAAAAATCCCTGTACCCAGAAGTTATAAAGTTTCATATAACGAAAACTGTTTTGTTTCACAAAGGGATTTACACAAGAGTAGGATTATCTACTTACTTTAAGGACTCCTTAATTGATCAAATTTTTCCCAAAAGAAATGGTTAATGTCACAAGAAAGTTTCACAAAGTGCTAGGTCAACTAACTTGAGAATTTGAGTCAATCTACCTATTTGGGTATAATCAGTATTAAAATCAATATTTGAACTTAAATTTAGAGTCCCTTGATTAAATACACCTATTCCTATACTGATATTAGACTACAATATTTAAAGCTAAAATTTCAAGAATCAAATAGCAGAACCACCTACTTGGATTCTTGGAAGGAATTGAAAATTGATGTTAATATACTTGATTTTTTGGTGGAAGCATCATTGAAGCTAATTAACGAGAATTTCAACATACAATAGAATTTTTGGGGGTTAAGATTTCATGTATGATTTCTTGAAAACTTGAGGTAGGCTTTATATAATATAAATTTAATGTTTTAGGAAGGCTTACCAGCATCCAAGGAAGCTGTGGGAAGCTTGGATTGAGCTAAATCATTGCCGAAAAAGCTAGCTCATGATCTAGCCAAGACATGCTAGAGGAGGAGGAAGGAGAAACCACCGAGCTAAACTGGTGAAGAGGAGGCGTTGGAGAAGAGAAAGGAAAAAAAAAGTGGCCAAAACTTGTCAGATGACGAAGAATCAAAGAAGGGAGATGTTGACACAAAGGTTTGATAAAATAGAGCATAAGAGGAAGCTTTTTTTGGGAAAGAAAAGAAAGCAGGGCACAAGCGAAAAAGCAACACCCAGGTAACTAAAAGCAAAAAAGAAAATGGGGCAAATTGTAGTTTGGCCCCACCAATCTTCAACGTCTTCATTTAAGCCCTCCAGAAAAAAAAGGAAAATTACATTACGATCACAACAAAATATTTAAAAACTTCACTTTGGTCCTCCAAATTAATTATTATTATTTATTTCCTTATTTTATTTTCTCTAAGGTATTACAATTTTATTGCCAATGTTTTTGTTTTTGTCATAATCATACTTTTAGTTTCCAAATGATGAAATGTGTATTTGCTTTACTAAGCACGTCATTGAAATGCGGTAGAGAAATTATAGATTGGCTATGTACAATAAGCATTATGATCTTAACCTGATAAAAGAGCAAAATATTGATCAAAGTTGTTTAAAAGGTATCACAAAATAGTAATGAAAGTTAATATCCTGAGTTGTGAGAAACAAAAATAAAAGGTAATTAATCATTTTTTTATATATAAATATGATTGTACCAATGGCTAAATGAATACTTGAGTTTATTTATGCAGGAAATGTGCAAGCAAACTGCATAGAATAAAAGCAAGTAGATCATTCTACACATTGTGGGGTTTAAAACATTTGCACAGTTGAAGGAAGAAATGGTAGTATAACCATTATCCTTGAGTAAATAAAATTAAATACATATAGATTCATTTAAGTTAAACCCTTTTTGTTGAAATGACAAGAAAAGGAGAAAGAATATCCAGTTAGTTGAGTAAAGCTGTGGGATGTTGTACATCAGAAAAATAATGGTTCATATGTGAATGAGGAAGCAAGGAGTATAGAGGTGAGGATTGAATTAAAATTTCTATTGATTTCATGATATTCATTGGTTGATATCATAATAACTTTTGTGTTTACTTAAAAAAATTGAATGAAGCTTTCTGCCAAATGGACCTATCCCAACATTCAATACTATCTCCAGATGATGCCTTGGAAAAAGTATTTGGAAAGGAGCATTCAGGCCATGTCTGTGGTCTAGGGATGAGAGTTTGCTCAACAAATGTGTTTGGGATCAATTCTCAAAGAATCCACTCTACTAGTTCCTCCAACATTAATCTAATGATTCAAAAAGAGGTGGAAAGCCTAAAACCAAAGCTTGACCAAACTAAGAATTTTGGACTACATTAAGGACATAAGAAGGGCCATTCCACCTTACTTAGTAAACCAACAGATTACCAATCAACAGGTATGTATAGTTACAACATTAAGATCAGGCTTTTAAAAAATTATACTTCACTTAACACAAATTGTGTCCGCTAGTTCCCATCCCATACATATATGTCTGCATTGTTTATAAGGCACTCATTTTATTACCATTTATATATCAAATTTCCCATATGCACTCTCTTATAGAGATAGTGTTATGAGTGAGTTTGTATGCTATTTGAAAATGAGAGGATAACATCATTCAAAAAAATTCTTAGGAAACAAGTGAAAGTAAGGGGATCAAACTTACATTTTGACCTTAATTAAATGATGATTTGGTATATTAAATAAGATGTGATATTAGGAGAAGTGGCATTAGAATTAGATCACCTTGTAAGAAAATCAATAATAACTGAAATAGAAATGATTTCTTTCAAGATTAAATTCTAATAATTAAAGCTTTTTTTTTTTTTTGGTCTGGGTAATAATTAACACAATTCAAAAACCAAACTGTCCATGGCGGCTTATGTTCATAAACTTCACATGGAATCAAATGAATAAAAAACAATGAAACAAAAAATAAAAAAGAAGAAGGAAAATAAAAAATGACATACTGTCTGAGAAGAAGGGATGTGAATTTGAGAGTCCGGAGACTGGAGAACAGAGACGGAAACAGGAGTCTGTCGCCAGAAAGAACCACTAGACTCTGTCACCGGCCCTCCAACCTCCTGTTCTATCTCCGGTGACGGTAACTTCTTAGATCTTCCATTTCCACGCAATCACTCTTCCTTCACTGTTTTTCGTCTTAATCTGTCAGTTTTGTTCCATGTTTTAGAGCATCCACCACAACCATTTTATGAATGCCTTGATGGTGTTTGTGGAAAGTGTTTCTTTGTTGTGACTTGTGAATGGAAATTTTTTGTGGTTATGCGTTTTGTTTGATTTGGTTGATGGGTGTGGCTTTGATATCAAATTCTATCTTGAAATTAGGTGATTAATTCCACGATCCTTTGTGATTATATTTCTTTTGGGATATTTCATGGAATTTTCAGTTTGCTTCCTTGTCTTCATTAGACTATGCATTTTTGCTTATCCATGTGCTCTGCAGTACATTTTGTTTGAAGTTTAGGATTTCTCATATGGAAATTATCCAAAATGCAGACGTGGCATCTAAATCTGATACTTATATGTTCTTAGAACTTTGTAATCATTATTATTCCAAAGCATGTACTTCAGTGGCAATTGCACACGGAGTATAGGTGCTATTTAGAAAGCATTTTATGTTTATATGCTAGTATAAGATGGAATAGAGGTGATAAATATTCAGATAAATGGGTTATGTTGTTGTTTATGGACATACATCATCAGCTGAATTGATAATTTTTGGATAACACTTACTACATTTCCCCCAAGAATCATATTCTTTTTATCCACATTAGTTTTGATTATAATCACATTACAAGTTGCTAAATGCAATAAGAATAGAATCTACCATAAGGAAACAACTACACATTCATGTACTATATGTTCTAACTCTGTTGGGAATCCCTACTTTCACTTGAAGGTCATCTATGACATTTTCTAAAATGTAATATCTACTCTGTATTGATTTGGTTTGATATTATGCTAATTCCAAAATTTATCCATGAGGTAGTATGCTAATTGCGTGCCTAATTGGCAATTAACGTGTAAATTAGAGCCATTAGTACAATTAGCAGTATGGCATTTTGCTAATAAACTTAATGCTTAATTCTTTTATATTTTTATAGGATCATGTACAAGTTATTCTATAATCTCTCCAAGATTAAAATTCATTCATGGGAATAAGAAGATCTTTTGGAAGAAACAACAAACATGAAGATACTACTAATCGTTGTCAATTATTTTAGATTACTATCTTATTTTTGTTTCAGCATATGTAGATATATACATAAAAGATAATTTTATGACCTTAGGAACTTAGGATATTTAGATTTAAATTTATAATATATAAGACAATTTAGAGTCCAACTTTTTTATATTTAATAAAATGTGTTCCTGATTTATTATATCAATTTGTTATTATATTGATTTAATTATTATATAGTTATAATTATAATTATAATTATAATTATATTAATTTAATTATTATAACATTTTAATATAAAAATATGGGTCAGCTGAGAAGTAAAAAGTTGGCAAAATTATAAAAAATATAAGAAATATTATGAAAATAAAAAAAATATTATGAAAATTTTAGACGCATTTTTTCCTGTCTCCATATTTAAAAAATGATTTTCAAAAACATTTAGAAATTGGAAAACGAGGCGTTTTGAAAAAAACTGGGAAAACTTTAGAGGTGGTTTCATTTTTAAAATATAAAATTGGAAAATTTTAGAGGCTGTTTTGATCTGCCTCCAGTTTTTTTAAAATAAAAAATAAAAAAATTAAAGACAATTAAATCACTTCTAAATGAATTGTTGCTAATTGTCAAAATTTAATAATATTTCAGCGATTACACGAAATTGTTATCAAGTGCAACGGGGCGGCTATTTTCGTGGTGGTTATGTAAACCGCTGCTAAGCATATTATGAATGATTTAAATTGCTTCTAAAAGCAGGTGATAATTGCTTTTAGTTAATGCAATTTTTTGTAGTATTCATGTTCAACCACAAGCCTCTCAATTGTATTTTTACAAATAAAGGAGTAAATTTATAAGAAATAGAGACACAATTTATGGTTCTAAGGTCATACTGAATCAAACATTCTGATTGGTCATCGTTCAACTAAATGAGAGTCGTCACCGACTCTAAGAAAGCTTCTAATATTGGAATTATCTTAACTTATATCTAGAATTGTCCAGGAATATTAAATATTTTGTAAAAAGTTGCTATATACCATCTAAGTTCTAAAGTTGTGTTGCAAATGTCAAGTTGGTTATGTTGTGATTAGCCTCTATTTTTAAAAGATTTATAATTTATTTTGATGATAATAATTTTTTTTATTGTGCTAAATGTGTTGAATTTTAGTAATTTTATTTTGGAAGGTCTTAGATTGCTTAGTGGAGACTTATAGGATCAATTTAATGTAAAGATTGTGAATTATTTGAATTTAGTTTAATATTTTAATTAATTTTAAGAAATATTTACCTTAAGAATTTATATTAAGATTTTTGAAAATTTTCTTCAAAAGTATTTCTCTATATTCTTAAATGATTTAACAAAGTTTTATAATTATAAAATTTGCTTTTGCATTGAAATAAATATTTTGAAATTATTTAAAAATAATTTTTTTATCAATTTTTTCAAAACTTTTATTTGAAAATGCAAATCCTAGGTTCACGAGTAAGCTTGTAGTATATTGGACTTTACCCAAGAGCATTGTATTTTAGGTGAGTTGGTTTACATCTTTTGAACTATGTACGTCAATTGAATAACACTTCTTGAAGCTAGACATGTGAGTCAATTTATAAAGGCCAAAATTTTCATAGAGGACTATGTTATTTTTGTGAGTCAACTCATCGTTCAAAATTTACTCACACAATTCAACTCTTGAGTTAACTCAATTGGAGTAAATTTTAAATTAATAATAATTTATTGCCCTTTCACTATAAATATTTTATGCTTTCATTTTCTTAGTATAAACCATTTTTTCTAATAGGTAAATACTACTCAATTCTTCTGCGCTTCATTTATTTATTTTATTTCAATAATTTGAGCTAGATTTGTTAATCATTACCTCTAGAGTTCAAATTTGTACTATGAATTTTTGAATTTTTACTATTTTCTTTCAATTCATCTTAAAAATTTTAGAAATTTTTAGGGCTTATGGACCCTAAGTTACATTGAATGTGATATTTCTTATTTTCTTAACTTTAAGTGTGATATTTCAAAAAAGTTTTAATTGTTGGGGCATACAATTATTGTAGAAGCTTCTTTTTCTTTGTACTAGATTCAAATTTGGGGGACACATTATAGTAGAATTGAGCTTAATTTAAGCTTAGAAATAGGGGTTAGCATTATAAAAACCTATGTTTAAATCTTTCTATTCTCACTTTTTTATTTTTTTTTATAATTTATTCTCTACATTTTATATAATTAATATTTATTATTATTCAAATTAATGTTAAATAATTAATATGCATAATTTTTTATCACTAAAAATAATTTATGAAATTGTTGATAATTTATTTTAAAATATTAAAATTTTATGACAATTAAAAAAATTAAAAATTTTAAAATTTTAAAATTAATTTATCCCTCTTAGAATCCGTAATTACAGGTTAATGTCCTAACAGAATCGACCTTAGAAACGCTATACACACTACAAGAAAAAATCGAATTTCCAACGAAAAAAATCCGTTGGAATTATAGATAAATCCGTTGGAATTCGGCACTCCAACGGAAATTTCAACGGATTTCATTCCATTAGAAAACTTATCATTGGAATTAGAAATTCCCACGGAAATTTCAACGGTAAATTCCAACGGATAAATATTACAACGGACATTCCAATGGATTAAATCCGTTAGAATATCAATTGGGGATAAATCTCACGTGTTGA
>JANHAO010010375.1:0-17708 GCA_026873985.1 Saraca asoca
AAACATAATCTATAAGTGGATGCAAAAGATAGCCCATTAAACTATTAAGGTGATCCATATGCATTAGGCTAGGACATTTGTTGATAATTGATGTGTGTCTAATAATACAGGCCATAACCCTAAGGCCCATGATGGGAGGACCCTAGGGTTAATATATAGGCTAGGTCCCATCTCATGTGACTATTAGTCTATTTGAGCTCCTTGTCCCATTGAGAATGTGCTTGATGATAATGTGATTTGTAGAGGAAGTTCCTAGCCATTCACCTGTACAGATTGTAGATCAGAAAGTAATTTGTTGACCTATGAGTATAATTGATCATGGCCACAATAGGCATGTATTCAATTTTCAATATTTTAATTTCATGCAATTGTATTATTTAATTTCGCTTCCATATAGACCACTTGCATAAAAGAATTTGTACTAGATATGTTCACATATCTAGATCATGACAAAAGGTGACTTAGAAACACTTCGTACAAGCATGAGTGTTGTATGTTAAGAACGGTAGGATTAAAACACCCAAGACTACTAGGATCACTAGAGTATTTTTGTATGGAGTTTATTCACAAAGTCTATATGACTTATCCTCATTATTGTAAATGTTTTTAGGTACCATTCCACCTCTATAAGATGTCGATGCACGAAGATACTTTGGTAGCAACTATTCCCATCCCTTGGGAGTTATCCACATTTACCTCCATTACTTCCACTCATGTTCATTGTTAGAGCTAAATGTACAACAAAATCTGGCATAAAAACTTTACAAATTCACATGGTAGAATAAATAACATTTTAAATATATAAAAGGGTCTAGGATTCACCCTAGTTGCCAATTAGGGAGGTTTAGACTTGTCCTTAACAATTTTGTACTGTTGGGAGGATCATGAAAAAGTTTGTAAAAGAAAATTGTCAAACTCTAGGAAACTCTTTATGCCTTGTTAAGTTTCGATTTCTTATAAGACAATTAGCTCTCATAAAAACAATTTTTATGTTCCTTCTTAAGTCATCATAGGACAAGATAAAGAAGTAAGTTTTAGAAAAATAGTATTTTAGTAAGATCCTAGAAGGTTTTAGATGGTGTCTTATAGAAACACATTTGAAGGTTGTTAACTCCTCCCTAGAAAGATGACTCAAGATTTTCATGACAATATCTCCCAGTAGATCACAGTCAGAAAAAAAATAATCCATATGTAACTCATAAAAGAAATGAGATAATGTTTTGCACTAAGTATTCTGCTACACGCATTATTTACATACTAAAGACTAACTAAGGTTTCAACCACTTTAATAAAAGCTTTCAAACCCATATGTAGGAGAATACAAACAGTCTCACTTAGTTATTTGTTAAATCACAATTGACACTTTAAACTACATCGTTTACCATTTGTTCGTTATTCTCTTAATTTAAAATTAATATTAATATTTAATATTATTCCTAATTTTGCTATTACCTATAATGCCCAAATTTTCTTTGAACAATTGTTATAAAAATTTTCTTTTATAAATTACAAATATTTAAAGTTCCTAAGAATAAGATTCGTAAAATGCATCTTGAAGAGATTTTAGTAAATAAGCTTATCTTATAATTTATAATTTTGTTGTATATTTCAAGTGTTTAGTAATTATGTAGCTCACTTCATTAAAAAATCTAAGTTTTTAGGCTTTATTTACTGAAGTCACAATTTTGTCTAGTAGACTTTAAAGTAAAAAATAGTGTATTTAACACATTTCCTTGTTTACATAAGTTATTTAATGAGTTTTAGGTATATAATGGGTTCAAAAACAAGTGCTTTGAATAATAAATAAATTATTCTTCATTACTTATAGTTGTCTTAAATGCTTAAAGTATTATTGTTTTAAGTCTGATTAAGTGATATTCAAACTTTATTTAATCAAATTAGATTTTTATAGTTTATGAAGAGCATATTTAAAACTATACTTTAATTATTTTAGTCATTTAAGGTGTACAATTTTATCTTGGTTTTACTTAATTATGATCTAAAGTAAGCTACATAGTTAAACCAGATTTTAAGTTGATTTATTTTGTGAACTGGGGGTGTCTAAATTTTATATTACAAATTCATTCCCTTCCTTATTTTATTCAGTTATTGCCAAAAAGCCTCTTTTTCTCTTTAAAAGGAAAATTCCTTTTCTTTCTCTGTAAGAGCAGATACTGTGAAAGTCGAAAGAGAAGACTTGACAAGAAAAAAAAAGCCGTAGCCACCTCATTCATTTTTTGGTGATCCTCGTTATTGTGTAACTTGCTCGCATTCGTGTGGCCAGTTGAAGCAGTCGTCGTGTGGCCTTACCACTAACGTCAAGCTATTGCAAGCTGTTAATAAGCGATCAAGTGTTTCCTTTGCTCGAGCTGGCTAAGATCAATAAAATGGTGGTCAAAACCAACTTGTGTTGGCTGGACTAGCTTCAATTGGCCTTGAAGAAGTCGATCGATGCTTCTTCCACTCCGTTCTACACTGTTGAAAGCTAGCCATTGATAAGGGCAATTCAGCCCTAATGAGGTGCTAACTCCCTTTCTAAATTTCTTTCATATTCACTGTCCTAGATGGGTGCTTTAGGGTATTTAAATTAGATGTTAAAAAAAGAAAGAAATTGATTTGAACTTCTTTGAATTAGGGATAGTGACTGTGAAGGCTTTAGGGGGAGAAATTGCTTCTTTGTTGTTTCAATTTGTGTAGGTAAAACTTCCCCAAATTTAATTTTTTACTTTCATTCATTTAGAGTTTGTATAGAGTTAGCTTGAAAAGGAATTAATGGGATGTGTAAATTGGAAAAATGATCTAAAAACATTAATGCATTGTGATTCGCACTTGTAAATTGAGTGAGCCTTTGAAAATTTTGTTACTAGGGCAAATTTGAACCTAATGGTGGTTTGCTAACCCCTTTTTGGCAAATTTGAGCTCCAAAAGAACTTAATAAAGGTGAGTAAATAGCTAACCTTCTTTATGATTGTGTTATGTTCTACCCTATAGTAATTAGACGTGAATTTAAGTTTATATTATTTTATAATTATCAGTTGATTGAAATTAGGCTACTGTACTTATTGTAATTGTATTATGTATAGAAAGTGTATTACATGTGTTGTTGTGCATTATAACCTTATGAAAGTAGCATGTTGGGAATGTACCCATAGTGGTTTTGCTCTTTGGATATGCAACGAGTAAATGTAGATTAAGAATATAGTACTCTGTGATTTTAACTTAGTTAAGATGAATGAATGAACAAGATAGGCATTTGACTATGTGAGTTAGTTGAATATTGGAAATGAGTAAAGGTTGAAGTCTGAGTGGTTAGGGTATTGAAATGAACAAATGTCAGAATTGTGTTTGTTAGCCTAAGTTACCCTAACTATACATATTTCTTGGTTTTGATGTTGAAAAATTATTTTAATCAAATAATTCACATTACTATTTGATATTATACTTCACTATCTATTTTAATTTGTTTTGTAGGTTTCAAAGTATATACATTTGTGATTCAAGATATCAACATTAGAACTAAGAATTATTTTTATAGGATCTCTTGTAAACAAATTTCAAAAGAAGTTTGATTCAAATAAATATTTTCAAAATGAGGTAGAAACACCACTTGAAGAAAGTACAAATTTTATAAAAATTGTTTACACATTATGAATCGATTCATGTTTAGAAATCTGTACGAATCGATTCATCAATCGATTCATGAAGAACAATTTTTAATAATTTTTTAAACTGAGAGTTGGGATTTTTCTCTGAATTGATTCAGTAATCAATTCATCAACTGAAAATCAATTATTCTATTATAGTTTGTTATAGCAATTATAAAACCCCAACTTCTTTTAGTTTCTTTAATAGATTACATGATTTTCTTTCTCCTTCAAATGCAAAAATCTCAAAGAAAAGAGCTAAAACAAATTTCTCTACCTTACCAGATTTCTACATCAAATTAAGTGATTTTTTAATCAAACATCTATTGAAATTCATCTTAGTTGTTTGAGAATTGTTTCTCAAACCTATGTATTGTATTTCTACTTTACCCTATTCTTTTCTTATCTTTTATTTTCTTTAAGATTTCTAGGTTGATAGAAATCTTGTATAGGTTAGCAAGAGCTTGTTATAATTCTTATGTTCATTTTAGTTTTAGAAGAGTGTGGTTAAATTCTTCTAAGTTAGCAAGACTCCTATAATTCTTGTATTGTAAACTGGCATTTCAGGAGTCTAGTTAAATCCTGATGTTTTTGATTAGTTGAAGTGGTGATCTGGTTAAGGATTATCCAATGGAGTAGACTTGAATTACAGTTTCAATTCAAGTTAAACCACTTTAAAAATCTATGTCTTTGATTTCTACTTTTCTGCTTTTGCATATAAAATCTTACTATGAAATACTTTATTTCTACTGCTTGCATACTACATAGATTAATTGTCTACTACACCTCTCAATATAAGGCAATAAATTATAGTCTTGTTAAACAGAAAAGAAGAATTTATATTAAACAAAGGTGTATATACAATTCCCCCAAAGGAATAAAGGCAAGATCCAATTTTCGCAGTTTATTTTTTCTAATTCTCGAGACCTATCATTTGGTATCAGAGCATTGGCTCTTGATGCTCCTTTTGTTTGACAAGAATATGGATTCAAACTTAACTATTTTCTCTAACTGCCCATCTTTGAATAATCCACCTCCTTATGATTCAAAAATTTTGCTTTTTGGAAGTACAAAATCAAAATTTTTATTGAATCTTTAGATGTTGATATGCTAGAAATTTTAGAAATAGGCTATGAATATCCTATGATATATGTTGATGGAATTCTCGAACCAAAGTCTAAATTGCTATGGACTGATGAAGAAGATAGAAAACATCTTTTTGCCTCCAAGTTAAAATGGATTATTGTTAGTACACTATCAACTAATGAATTTCCAAGAATTTCAGAGTGCAAAATAGGAAAAGATATTTTGGATGCCCTGGAGACTACCTATAGTTGCAGAATTGAAGCTAAGTGCAAAAAGAAAGAATAACACTACCTGATGGCTAATCATAATGAAAATTCATAGGTTCTACAGTATCCTTCATTCTTTTGTAGTTCCTATGTTAGTGATTCTAATAGTGATTCCAGCAATCAAATAGATGATAATGATTTTGATGACCTATATGAAGAGATTTATGAAGCACTGACTAAAGCTAATAAAGAGATAAAGAAATTAATGAGTCAGAATGAGAATTTGGTCAAAAAGATTAAGAAAAGTGAAAAAGAAAATGTTGACTTTAATGTTCTAGTTGAAAAGTTAGTAAGAACAAAACATGTGAGCACTGTGAGTTCTATAAGCTAGAGATGGAGAAATTGAATAAGATGTTACAAGGCTTTGTTGAAAGTAATGAAAAACTAAATGGCATGCTTGAAAATCAAAAAAGCTTACAAAATAAAAATGGTGTAGGATTAGGGATGGCAAATTTACCTGCATACTCGTTTACTCGTGAATATCCACTCGTGATAGGCAGGTGTGGGTATGAGAAAAAGTATTCATGGGTGGGTATGAGTATAAAAATCATACCCATAATGGGTACGGGTAGGGTATGGGTATGAGAAAATATCCATACCAGAACCCATTTACCTATTTAAATAAAAAAAAATTATATAAACACTACTCAAAACGACATCATTTTGAGTAGTATATGTAATGCCTCAAAAAAATAAAAATGTTAGCTAAGGAACTGAAGTGAAATTTCAATATTTTTTATTAGGGCCATAACATAATTTTATATTTTTAATAAGGACCTATTTGAAGTTGATGAGAAGTTTATGGGGTCAAACTATAATTTAGAAAAAAAAAATTTAACTCTAGTGGGTATACCTGCAAGTATACCCATACTCGTGGATACAAATCCGTATCCGAACTTGCTACAATATTCGTGGGTACAAGTAAGGTATAGATATGAAATTTTCTGACAGGTACGGGTATAAATATTGCCATACCCACCTGATTCCAACTTGTTGCCATCCCTACTTAGGATATAGACAGCAATAGTTTAAAAGATCTAAGAGAAGGAACCCTGCCTATATCACCTGTTATTACTATAATCACAAAGGCCATCATATCAAGGATTGTCCATTTAGGAATGGAAAATACTTATTGAAACCAAATGAAAAACTATTGTTGTTACCAAAATTATCTACTGTTAAGAAAGTTCCTGTTGTATCTACTAACAAGTTTGGACCCAAAACTTACTAGGTACCAGCTAAGCAAAATTGATTCTAGTTTTGCAGGTCTGTGTGAGAGAAAAGAAAGCAACTCATGATGCAGGACAAAATTGCACTTACCATAAGACAAACATTGATAAACCCCCTATAATCCTTAGTAAATTTGCTTATTTTTCATGTTTGATTTATATATTGCAAGTATTAACCTAAGCATTAGAGATGTTGCTGAGTTTGTTTTGTAGGCACATGAAGAGAATTTGAAACTTTAAGTGATTTGAGATGCTTACTGGATGTTTGAGTAACAAGAAAAACCATTAGGAAAACAAAAATTTAGAAAAAAAAAACTGAATCAATGATCCTCTAAATCGATTCAGTAATTGATTCAAATTTATCCAAGTTTTTCATGAGTTTTTGAATCAATTCTATAATTGATTCACTTCTTAAATAATGCACATTAAGAATTGATGCTTACATCAATTCACACGGTTTCATAAACTTTCAAGAAGACTCAAATTTTCAAATTTTTCTAAAAACTCCTGGATAAATTGTTTCCCTAATTGATTCATAGAATATCCACTCATACACGCATTGATGCCATAATCGATTCCCTATGAATTTCAATAAATAAATTTAAACCTAAATTAATTCATTAGTGAATTTTTGCTCTTTGAATCAATTCACGAATTAATTCAAGGTGTGATATTACAAATACTAGAATCAAAGTCAAATTCATTTTACAGTAACCTTTCAGCCCTCTTAAGTCGATTCTCTCAACCTCTCTCTCTCAAAATCCTCAAAAAGTTCATTTTCAAACCCTTATTCACCAAAATTTTTACACAAAAACATTGGAAACATTATTTCTAAACTTTTTAACTAATTGATTTCATCAAAAACAGCCAAAATCAAAAAGCCCCAAATCAAACCGCAAAAACCCTAAGTGCCGAAAACTTTACTCTCCTCAAAAATTTCAACAATTGCAAAAAGGATTAAGCTCGCAGCAAAATGCAAGGACAAATGACCAATGAAGGCTACCCAATCAACAAAAGAAGAATCATTCTTTCAATCCTCAAATGAGTATGTTGTCTATCTCTCTTTAGAACATAGAAAAGTTAAACCATTGAAATGCTTTAATGACCAATTGTTGAAACAACCTATTTGCCTGAGCTGTGAGCAAAGTATAGGCTAGAAAAATTTTTGACATTTAAAGGAATAGCCTACCCTAGATTAGTGAAAATGTTCTATGCTAATCTTGTTGATGCTGATGGGAAATTATCTTGTTATGTGATGCATAAACATTTGGTTATTAATTCTGATTTATTTGCTAATGAATTTGGTATGGATAATTTAATGCCAAAGTTTACTGCAGCATCCTTCCTTGATTATAGTAAGGAACTAGTTGTTAGAATGTTATTTCCTTACTCCACCCCAAAAGATGGTGGTGGGAAATTGTTGATAACTAGTTTGTCTCCTAAAGACAGGATCCTTTACTATACTTTATGCAAGATAATTGTGCCAAGGATCAACAATTTTACCCAAATTATGGAAGATAATTTATTTTTAATGTGGATTATTAAAAATCAACTGGATTTTAACTTTTCATATTTTATTTTGAAATACATGGGTGAATGTTCCAAGAGAATGGACATTGGTTATCTTCCATATAGGATGATCCTTACATCATTCTTTACCAAATCCAAAATAAAACTTTTTAATGAAATTTTGTTTGTACCACTAAATGTAACCATAATAATTACTGCATCACATTTACACAAGATGAGTTTTAGAGAAAATGAGCAAGGGAAATGGACTAAAGAAACATTTAGGCCTACACAATCATCTGAACAAATTTTAGGCTCAGCTAGAATTTCTATTAAAGTTAAAGCCAAATTAATTGAATTGATAGAAAGAATGCACAAGCACATGACTAATCAAACAAACAAAATTTTTGATATTTAAGAAACATGGTTTGACCTTATGGAAGAAAGGATGTCTTATTTAGAAGAAGAAACCCGCAAAAGAGACAACGAGATCAACCAAAGGCTTAAATCACTTAAGGTTCAAATTCAAGAGATCAGATTGAGACTACAATAACAAGATGAAGATGTAGAGCTTCAAAAGATAGATATACCTCCTGTAGAGTCACCTTATTTGTGCTTGTTCATCAGATATTTGTATCCCTTAGTCCCATTTTCTTTTATCTTGTTTTTATTGTTCTTATTATGTTTTTGAGACTATCTTTTAATATTGTAGTGTAATCTAGATATTTTAATATTTTCATGGATATTGGATTCAGATTTTATGTTGATATTTCTAGATGATTTAGATATTTTCACTAAAATTTATACAGGTTTCTATACATTTACACTAGATATTATATTTTTAAAGAAATTACATTTTACTTTAGATTTTATTATGATATTTTGATTCAGGTTGATATATGATTCTTTTGACATATAAATGTAGATTAAATCCTAATTAATGTATTCTACTCTCTTTTTATTACATTTTGGTACATATTTTTTCTTTTGAATATTAGTACTTTTTGATATGCTAAAAGGGGAGATAAATATGAAATTTTTAGAAAATAAAATTTCATCAATTTTAGATGTTATTTTCAAACAAAAATATTTTTTAATAAGATATTATTTTCAATTAAAAAGGGGGGAGAAAATTTTAAAAAATTAAAAGTTAAAAATTTTATAATTTTTAAAATTTTTTAATAAGGATAACTATTTTTTATTTTACTTTGAAACTAATTTAAAATTGTTTGTCACCATAAAAAAGGATGATATTATTAGCCTAGATTACCCTAGCTACACATATTTCTTGGTTTTGATGTCAAAAAATAATTTTAATCAAATAATTCACATTCCTATTTGATATTATATTTCACTGTTTATTTTAATTTGTTTTTCTGGTTTTAAAGTATATATATATTTGTGATTCAAGAGATCAATATTAAAATTAAGAATTATTTTATTTGTATTTTTATAGGATCTCTTGTAAATGAATTTCAAAAAACGTTTGATTCAAACAAATATTTTCAAAATAAGGTACAAACATCACTTGAAGAAAGTACAGATTTTATAAAAATTATTTTACACATCACGAATCAATTTATCAATCAATTCATGTTTAAAAATCTATATGAATCGATTCATCAATTGATTCATGAAGAATGGTTTTTATAAATTTTTTAAATTAAAAGTTGGAATTTTTCTCTGAATCAATTCATCAACTAAAAATCAATTATTCTGTTACAGTTCATTACAGCAGTTATAAATCCCCAACTTCTTTTAGTTTCTTCAATAGATTACACGATTTTCTTTCTCTTTCAAATACGAAAATCTTAGAGAAAAGAGCTAAAATAGATTTCTCTACGTTATAAGATTTCCAAATCAAATTAAGTGATTTTTGAATCAAAGATCTACTAAAATTCATCTTATTTATTTGAGAATCATTTCTCAAACCTTTGGTATTGTATTTCTACTTTACTCTATCCTTTTCTTATCTTATATTTTCTTTTAAAGTTTCTAGGTTAATAGAAATCTTATATGGGTTAGCAAGAGACTATTATAACGCTTGTGTTTGTTTTAGGTTTCGAAGAGCTTGGTTAAATTCTTCTAAGTTAGCAAGATTTTTGTAATTCTTGTATTGTAAACCAGCATTTTTGGAGTCCAGTTAAATCTTGATGTTTTTGATTAATTGAAGTGGTGATCTGATTAAGGATTATCCAGTAGAATAGACTTGAATTGCAATTTCAATTCAAGTTAAACTACTTTAAATATCTGTGTTTTTTATTTCTAGTTTTTTGCTCCTATATCTAAAATCTTACTACACAATACTTTATTTCTTTTGTTTGCATATTACACAGATTAATTGTTTGCTGCACCTCTCAGTATAAGGCAATAAATTACAGTCTTGTTAAATAGAAAATAAAAATTCATATTAAATAAATGTGTATATACAAATTTCCTCAAAGGAATAAGGGCAAGATCCAATTTCTGCAATTTATCTTTTCTAATTCTCAGGACCTATCAGTGTTCAATAAGTAATTTGATGTGTGTTACTGAAACTTATAAGTGTAGGAAGTTGAAACCAATGTAAATACTATAAATATGCCTATGTATGTACAATTGGATTGCCCCTTGAATATAATAAAATGTGATTGATATGAGTTAATTATATCTAAGCCTATGTTCATGTGCCTTTAGCAATATTGTTCTTAAAATGTGGTTTGATCATTTTGGAGAATTTGTGCCTATGGTGGGCTTGTTTTTTAAATGGTTGTAAATTGTGGATTGACAATTGTTTCCTTAATAAAGTTTGATTAATTTGGAAGTTGAACTCTTAAGCAAAGTTCTTTGGGAAACTTCCCAAATGCACTTGAAATATTGAAAACAATGGCCATTGAATCATTTAGAGAGATAATGATAATGGAGAATTGAAATTGAAATTGCAAATAGTAAGTTGCTTAAAGAATTTGACCTTTGAGTCTAACTCCAATTTATGATGGTATGTTTCATGTTGCTTGGTGATTGCTCATTGAGCTTATTCATGTGTCTTTTGTTGAATAACTCAAAAATGCCAAGATTACTCTTTGCATTTGGGTGAAATTATTAGTATTCCTTATTTGATGTTTGAATTAGGTAACTTGCTGCTCACAAAAGTGGGAAATGAAGAATTCAATTGAGCTTTTGAAAATGGCTCATGTATTGTTTATTGTATGAATTGGAATGGTTAAGGTTTTGCTTAGCATTTATGTAGAATTGTTGGTGTTAGAATGCTTGTGTGAAATGGATGAAGATTCTTCTTTAAGAAGAATTTTGAAACTTGAGTGAGTTTTGGTATAATATGAACTCTTAGTGCTTTATGGATATTTAAATGGTATGCTAGTTTTACTCGGTCTATCTTGCTTTTGTGTATGAGAATGTTGTCTCCCTGTGAAGGACAAATGGCCAAATAGTGCTAATTATTGCCATTATCTTAGTATGACTTTGAAGTGAGATATATATATATATATATATATGAATGAAAGTTTTAAAGTTAGCATTGTGTTTTTGTAGCATACAACAACAAAAAGGGTAATTTACAAAAAAGTCAAAATTAGGTTTCTTTAAAACTTATTATATTTTCTTTTAAAAAAATGTTTTAGGTTTCAGGATTTTCGATACCATGTAGACTACTTTAGTGGAGATTGAATACATAAATCTTGAAGAATTGTTTTGACAATAGATATATTGTATACTTGCATAAGTGTTGGAACTAACCATGTGTATGTCAAATTGTATTGTCTTATGATTAATAGTGTCATATATGGTCTGGATTGTGTGAATAAGTGCTAGGATATGTGACCCTCCACTATTATTTTGGTCTAAAGTTTAGTGTCTAAAAAATCGAGGAAATTTTATCAAATTTTTAATAAAAATATTTTAAAAACATGAATAAATATGTTTAGAAAAAATTTGAGCAATTGGTTCTTTTAAATCTTTTTTATGAAATGTCTGATATTACTTTCTCAATCTGATTGTAATGTGTAAGACTTATGGGAAGTTGATTTTAAAAACTTGATAGGCCGGTCATATTCCGAGATTGGGGCATTAGATTACCAACACGCAGAAGCATCCAATTAAGACACAAGGTCCTATCTAATCCAATCAAGAAGTACACTCGCGCCAATTCACAACACATGTTGCAAGGATTTATTACACCGTAGATTGTGTTGCATTTGAAGCGATACCATCATCATCAAAAAAACTAAAAACAGCTCAGCATTTCTACTTATTTATTTACTGTAATTGTCTACTTTAATATACTTGTCTACCACTCTGTAACTGATCTCATTAAACTAAACTAAATTAAATCAGGATTAAGCCACAAACTTGTAGCTCTTCAATTTTGCTTAATGGGTGTAGTTAATATAATTAAATACTAATCAAACTAAGTGACCATGTTAACAATCACCAAATAACATTTATTACTACTGATATATAGCTTATAGTTCTAATAAGGAATATTCATGCTACTAAGTCCTATTTCTAACAATAACTACAAACGAAGTTAGTTTATGATCTACTCAAATTTAAATGTGAGCTCTATAAACGATAAGCTTATAATTGCCTACATGATAAACCTTTTTTTATTGAAAGCAGAAATTTTCTACATGCTAAGTTATTAATCAAGTGAGATTCAATTTCATTGTATATATGTATTAAAAACTACTCGATCAACGAACTACTATCAAGTGAGATTCATATATGAGCTAGTATTAGACATTAATCCCTTCGACTAATGAAGTGCAACTGATATCAAGCATAGCAAACAAATTCTCTCTGTAAAAAAAGCAACATCTTTTCACGAAGACGCCACATTAAGCATCAAGCATGCCATTTACCTCAGTTTTAGGCTCTATATTACAAAATTTACAACCTCACAAAAGCCCAAATTTCTTTCGCACAACATTCATAGTAATTCTCTTATAAGATCGTGTTAGTATGTAATGCCCAAAGTTCCTCTTGAAAAATTTCTATAAAATTTCCTTTTGGATTATTTACAGCACATATGTATAGGTCTATAAAGAGTATTTTGAAGAGACTTTATTAAGTGAATTTAAGCGAAAAACCTATAATTTGATAATATTTGTTATAAGTGTCTTAACTTAATAAATTATTTGAATAAAATAAATAAATAATATGTAAAATAAATTACTGTAGTTTTCAACTATTGAATGGATATTTGACTTGCTTTACAATAAAGAGAAAATGTTTAAGTTATATTAAATGGTTTTGTGATTTTATTTAAATAGATTTAAAACTAACAATGGTGTATTTAAAGTGCTTCTATTAATAAATTAATTATTTATTTGTCTTAAATAAATTAAAGTTTTGATAATAAATGTTTTGAATAATAAATAAATTATTGATTATTTACAATCATTTTAAATGGTTAAAGTATCATTTATTTTAATTATCTAATAAACAATGGGTTTATGTTATGTCAGAATCTATATCTTAAGTTCTATATAATGATATTAAAATATAATTTTTAATTAGCTTCTATACTTTATCAGCCTATTTAATAGTTCATTATGCTTGCTACTTAATGTGTGCTAAATATATCACAGTTTTAAGGATTTAGAATACAAAATCAATGTATATTTATTGTGTTTTATTAAATTTGACCTTACAATTAATTGAAATATAATTAAAATATTATTTTAATTATTTTAGTTACATAATTGAATACCTTAAATAAATTGTAACGTCATAAATGACTAATTAAAAAAAATGAATGATGAATCATTAAATATTTATAGTTGGATTAAATGATGTCATTTATTCCCATCAGTGAAAGATTTATTTGTTTAATTAATAAGCAACATTGAGGTAGCATTCATTACACAATAGCTGCGTGGCATTATGCTTTTGGCTTAATAAGTACCGCATTATGTTCTTGCCCTAATAAGTACTATAGTTGCGGGGCATTCTTTAAGGTAGCGTTTTACTACTACAAGTTTCTCGTTTTCTGCTTTGGCCTTTATATTTGTTTATAATAAAACACTTTTATGGTTTAATAGAAATAAAACTTGTATTTAGTTACTTTTACAAGTCAAACCCGTTCATTTACCTGTAATTGGTTGCAAAGAAATTGGAAGGAAAGAAAAAAATAGAGGAAAATTTGAGTGGAAAACTAACTGCTACTGATTGATAGAGGAGAAAAAAAAGGAGAAAAGAAAATAGGTGGAAAAAACTATGTGAACCCCACCAAAAATATTTTTTGCACCCTAATGCGCGGAAAAGGGACAGAAAACAAGTAATACTCTTTAACGCCATGCTCTACTTCTACTTGTTGCCGCCTCACTTCGTCACTATCTACTTCTATTTGCTACTTCTTCACTTCGTCATGCTCTACTTCTGCTTGTTGCTTCTTCACTTCTCCGCAATCTGCTTCTGCTTGTTGGTTCCTCACTTTGTTGCATTTTACTTCTGCTTGTTGCTTCATCAATTTATTGTGGTCTGCTTTTTCTTGTTGTTTCTTCACTTTGTTGTGCTGTACTTTTGCTTGTTGCTTCTTCACTTCACCGCACTCCATTTCTGCTTGCTGCTTCTTCACTTTGCCACACTCTACTTAATCTCCCTCAGCAAAGGTTAGATTGTTTAGATCTGATGCAATACTGCCCATCTCACATTGTTATTGGGTTTTTTCATAATTTTTGTTAGGTAGCTTTGTATCTTTTTCATTTGTGTTTCAAATAAGTAGTTGGGTTTGTCATGTAGGTTACAACAGCTAGGAAGGCAGTGACCTTGTTGCTCTCGTACTTGATACTTACAAAGTCATTATTCGAACAACATGTGATAGGGCTATTACTAATAACCTTAGGAATCATTTCGAAGATATTACTAAAGAGTATAATGCCAAGTTGGAGTGTGGTAACATTAGCCACTAAACAAAGATTATCTTCATCCAATATAGGCAACAGCCCAATTCATAGAGGAAATGTGGAAGATAATGAAAAAATGGCCTTAGTTTGACTATTTTGGTTGCTGTGTTCTTCTACTTTGTTAACTTCCTCTTTCTTTTCTTCATTTTTGGTTTCTAGCTTACTCAAGGATAGGAGAATTGACAATTGAAAATGAAAAAGAGTATGTTGGGAAAAAAAAAAGAAAAAAACCAAGACATGTAAATTCTCACCCAAAAAAAAAAACTAGATATTGAATTCAAGAGAAATTCTTTAAATTGATTTTACCCAGTCATCATATCTTTTTTTTTTCTTTGCCATGATTATTGGATATTGGTGTTGCAATAAATTTTAAAATTTTACAAATCAGATAATAAATTTGATAAGGCAATCCTTGAGAATTTCTTATGTATACATTAAAATACTATACAAAATTTTTTTTCCCTTTTTTTCCTCTCATTTTCTTTCCAACTAATCAGCAAAATTATATTTCCTTTCCCTTTTCTTTCCTTTTGTTGTCTTTCCAACCAATCAACAAAACTACAACTTCTTTTTTTCTCATTTTCTTTCCTCCCATTTTCTTTCTTCTTATTTTCTTTCCTCTATTTTTTTTTCCTTTCCAACCAATCATAGGGTTACTTTCAAAAGAGAAGAGAAAGAGAGACTCAGCTAATTGACTTAACCCAACACCTTAGACCCAGACATCATTTGCTCTATCTCAAATGATCCTTGTCTCCAACCACTGGCCAACATACAAGTCGGCAACCCAGTCTACCAATGACGCTAGTAATGGGTCAAAGTTGAATGCTAAGTGAAGTTACTCGTCGCCCAGTCTTGCCTCACCAGCTAGCGTTGAACAGTAGAAAGGAGTCGAAGCTCCTATTTTGTTAGACCCTCCCCTTTACAATGCCCCTTCCCCCCTTCCTTTGATCTAGCTCAAATTGAGCTAGATTTCAACCATAGCTCAACTGGGTAAGTGTCCCTTGCTCACTTATTAAAATTTACATAATTTTCCCTTCATAGTTTAAGCTAGTTGCTCATAAACCCTAATTTTTCTTGGATGTTAAAATTTAAGTTTAATTCAAAAATTCTCAGTTGCTTATGTGAAGTCGACAAAGATTGGGACTAGTTGGAACCAATTTCATTCTAATTGGGTAGTTGGATTTATGTGTTTATCATTTAGTGTTGCTTTTACAAACATTAGATTGCACTTTTATATCTAAGATAGAATTCTCCAAAAATGACTTTGGGACTAAATTTAGTATTAAATTTGATTAGATTTTCAGATTGGGATTGGTTATGAATTGGCATCTCCATTTGAAATATTTGATCATAAAGTAGTAGACCAAGGTGAGTAAAACAATACTCGCTCAATATCTATAGAGTATGTAACTTCCCTGTAAGTTAAGTGAAATTATGAAATTGTTTGGCAAACAGTAAAGTTATGTGTTAAATGAAATGTATGAAGGTAGAATCATATGTTTGATTACAATGTATGAGTCTGAAACCTTGTGCTTAATTGAAATTGTACGAAGGTAGAACTTGGATGTTAATTGATAGTTATGGATGAGGGATTAGGTATTTCTGTGAAGTTGAAGGATAAGAAGTTAAAAATTGTAAAGTGCAATGAAATTGCTGATGTGTCCATAGCAATAATATTCCTAGAAAGTAGTTGAAGGTTGTCATTGCTCTAATGTCGGTAATAGAATTGTCTTTGAGTGTGAATTAAGTGTTAAATGTGATGGTTGTAAAATGATTGTCACTTGAATGTGAGATTGTCCTTGCTTATGATTGATTGTTAGGAGTTATGAATTGAAAATTTTATTATATGTGGATGAGTCCGTAAGTGTAGTTTATCATATATGTGTGTTAAGCTTTTAGGCTCTTCATGGAGCCTTATATTCGTTTAGTTGTAAGTGTGATGATGAGTTTTGATAGTGTTACCTTGTAATAATTAATATATGAAATTGTGTATTTGGTTGCTTGGTTTTTCATGATGCTATTATCTTGAATGTGATGCGAATGAATAAACATGGATCCTTGGGAAGATTCTTTAAGAACCTATAAATGCATATGAAATTGTAAATAAGGCCATTAACATGAGGAGGGATAAGGGGAGGATAACATGTTTGGATAAATAAGGCGATATGGGAGATAATAGAAACAAATGAAAATGAACAAGTAGATTACTTGAAGAATCCCACCTTGGATCCCTAAATGAATGAGGTAAAGAAGAGTTTTCTTATCTATTATGTGATCATGAATTGGCCAATTCATAACTATTCTTTTTTCTTGAATGTTGATTGATATGGATTGATTTAAGTCTAGTCAATGCTTAATCTTGGTTTCTAAATGATACTTAATTGGAATAGCTAACACTAGCTAATGTTTGCTCTTGTTTCTTAGTTGATGATTGGTTAAATTGATTGACATTTGTTCATGTTCATACTAGTTACTAAAGTGATGGCTAAATTGAGTAGATTATATCAGTAAATACATAACCTTATTATTGAGTTATGAACATGGAACTTGTGTATTGTCATGGAATGATGAATGATTGAATTGTGAATTGTGATTGAATAATTAATGATTAAGGATGCGTATTGGTATTGAATGTAAAATGATTGTAGTTGTAGTGTTCTTGAATGTTGGGTGATTGAGGTGGATTATGCTACCTTTTGTTGTTCTCAAGTATGGAATGGTTGAAAATGTTTATGATACTATTCATTGTCCTTGAACATTCAATTCTTAGATCAATTGATACCCAATTTCTATAATATTTAATAGTGGGATATTTGTTAGTATTTTGGAGTCTATATGGAATTGGTCTATAAAATAGATAGTAATTGATAATATTTAGTTATATGAGTTTAATTTAAGCTTTATTGTATGTGTTAGGTTTGTTCTACTCCAATAGGCCAAAATTTGAAAAAAATTTCAGGGGAGAACATGCTCTTGGCTGAACAAAGCTCCCAAGATCCGTTGGATTGAGGCTTCAATGTATCACATACATCAAATTAAATACAAGAGTGAGCTAAACTAACCTTTAATCCA
>JANHAO010010376.1:0-17711 GCA_026873985.1 Saraca asoca
ACTCATCTCCAACGAGATAAGGGCAAGATCCAAGCTTATTCCGCCTTTTCGTTTAATCTAACTCATATTAATTGGGACCTACATGTCTCTAGGTAATAACTATTTTTCTTTTTGAATTTTATTAATAATTGATATAGCATGGATAAGAAGAATTATGTGTTGGTTATGTTTAATCATGTGCCCCAGTTGTTTTTTAATTTTAAATTGAAACAATTGAAGTGAAATCTCTTTGGTATATTTCAAAAGCTTGTGATCATGATCTTGAAAGATAATTTAAATTGAGATCAAAATCACCTAAATTGAAAATCTTTTTGGTAGTTTCCCTATGGCTATGATCTTGATCGCAAATCATAGTTTAAAATGCCAATCATGAACACCAGAGGAGATTTTCAGTTAAGCATGGAAAGACTGTGTATCTCGATCATCAGAGATTTCTTTCTTTATCCCACCATTATCAAAGGCAAAGAAAGACTTTCCATAAGTTACTAAAAAAGGGAAAATCTCTAATGCCATTAAGTAGGGACCAAGATTATGAATGGGTGAAAAATATTGATGCCATTTTTGGCAAACCCTATACACCTACTAGTGACAAGACTTCATGGAAAAAGAGATCTATATTCTTTGATCTTCCATATTGGCAAATATTATTTGTGACACATAATCTTGATGTGATGCATGTGGAGAAAAATATTTATGATAGGCCTATTGGAATGCTTTTAAACATATCAGATAAGACCAAGGATGGAATCAAAGCCATATTAAACTACTTTGAAATAGCAATACGAAAGGAATTACTAATAGAAAAGAAGGGTCAATATGCGTAATTACCTCTAGCTTGTCATACTATGTCTAGAAAGGAGAGAACAAGTTTTTGAGAGTGTCTACATGGTGCTAAGATGTCGCAGGGGTATTTTCCAAACATCAAATGCCTTGTTTCAATGAAAGATTTCAAATTAGTCAATTTGAAGTCTCATAATTGTCATGTTTTGATGTAACAACTGTTACCAGTGGCTATTTGATCAATATTTCCTAAACATGTGAAACATGTCATTACTAGACTTTGTTTTTTTTTTCTAATGCAATATGCAACAAAGTTGTTGACCCTAAGAAATTAGAAGACTTGCAAAGGGAAGTTGTTGTCAAGCTATGTCAATTGTTAAATGCCTTGTTTCAATGAAAGATTTCAAATTAATCAATTTGAAGTCTCATGATTGTCATGCTTTGATGCAATAATTGCTACTGGTGGCCATTTGATCAATATTGCCTAAACATGTGTGACACTTCGTTATAAGACTTTGTTTTTTTTCCAATGCAATATGAAACAAAGTTGTTGACCCTCTGAAATTGGATGACTTGTAAGCTATGTCAACTTGAGATGTATTTTTCACCTTTCTTTTTTCACATCATAGTGCATCTAGTTATTCATTTGGTGTAAGAGATAAAACTCTGTGAACTAGTTTATTTGAGGTGGATGTATCTGCTTGAGTAATATATGAAAATCCTGAAAGGGTACGTGAAGAATCGACATCGATCTAAAGTATGTATTGTTGAAGGCTACACAACTAGAAAGGTTGTTGAGTTCTATAGTGAATACTTATCAAATGCAAAAGCTATCAGAGTTCCCAAATCTCATCACCAGGAAGAATTGTAGGCAAAGGTACACTATGGACCTAAGTGGTGAGCATTAGTCATGAAATATAGGTCAAGCACACCTTTATGCCTTGCATAATAGTAAAGAAGTGGAGTCTTACTTGGATAAGCATATAACCCTTGCAAAAGAGCAAAATTGTGGAAAGAATGAATAATGGATACAAGCTGAACACAACCGGCCTTTCATCACTTAGTTCTAGAATCAAGTTCATTTTCAATTGACATAATCACCAAATGATGTTTTTGAAACTACAAGATGGTTAGCCCACAAACCTTGCATGGAGGTCTTATCTTGTCATGGATAGGGCATTAATGGGTATTCTTTCTATACAAAGGGACAAGATGACAAGTGCACTATGCAAAATAATGGGGTTTATTTTGGTGGCTCAGTCAATGCATGTTTCTAATTCCAAAGATAAAAATCTTATATTTGTGAGTATGCCATATTATTGGGTCATTGAAGACATATGGGATCTTTACTACATCAAATTTAGGGTGCTTGTGTTTTGATATAAATGGGTTAAGAATAACAAAGACATCCGAGTCAATGAGTTAGGGTTCATATTGGTGGATCATAATAGGGAGGAACATAAGGGGAATATTTCATAATGGCATCCCAAGCAAAACAAGTTTTTTTTTACCTAACCTATAAAAGGTGATTTGTAGTTCTTCAACGGTAGTGACAAATTGTTAGTGATGGGAATGAGGAAGAGATAAGCAATAATATTATTGAGACCCCTTCTTGAAGGAATCCTATGTGTGAGATAATCATAGTGAAGGGATATAGGTTGAAGATCCTTCTTGAGAAAAAAATTAGGAAAAATTGAAGGTAATTGATTATCTATGCAACTATATAACTTTTAGTTTAGATGCTTATATTATTTGTTTATTATATGTGTAGGCAACTAGCTATATAATTTTTAGTTTAGATGTTTATACTTGATTATGTGCTAATTTGACTTACTTGTCAAAACTCCAAATACAATAAACTATAATAACATTGCCACTCTAAGTGACTCTTGATAACTACTTATATATGCATTTCTCTGTTGTTGTGCAAATGTTGTTGCCATACTTCGAAAAGATATTTCCAAGCTTGGTATGCATTTCTCCTAATTATACACTTGTTGGTTTCCTTTTTTCTATTAACCTTTAGAACCTTTTCAAAGGATACAAATAATTTTTATTGATTCTATCAAGTTGTTTACTACCACATATATTTATTTATTGAAAAAGTGGTTATTTTTCCTAGTGTGTTTACTATAACATTTATAGAAGTAATAAAGGTTGATCTAAATGCTTCCACCATTACGTAATGCAAATTACCTTTTTTTTTTAGATAATGGATCCTGAAGGTTTAAATAAAGGTATTATGGGTAAAATTCGGTCTCACAAAGCAGACCAGTAGAGGCTCAGTAGAAACTAAGTCCAAGCAAAAGAGGTGCAGTACACTAAGGTTACCTAGAAGGTGCCACCTCACTAATTGCAAGGTCAAGATGCAATGAAACCAAAGGTTATATCAAGAAACGAATTGCCCCGCTTGATCTCACCTTGACAAGTGCGAGTTCGACCTTACTAAAGGCCAACAGCGACCTTGAGCTAGAAATGGCTCACGAGATGCAATGCATTGCCTGGATGAAAGCTCAATGAGACAGAGCACTAGATAAGCGTATGTTAGTTCATAGACAAGGGGCCTGGCCATAGAAAGTAACTTGTAAAAGCTAATTTATAGGAGCTTAAGCTGCCTTGTGCATTAAATATTTGATGTAACTTATTTACAACATGTAAAATTACATTTGTAACCTCTCATCCTCTATAAATAGGAGGAGGAAGATCCTTGTAAGCTAAGCTAAAATAGATATACTGAAACTCTGTAGGATTTCCTTCAAATTAATAAAAGTTACCACAGACATAGGGACTAGTGCTTTTGGTTTTAGTCGAATCACATTAAAAATATTGCATGCCGTTGCAGTTCTCCCTCTTCATTGTCTTCATTATTTTCCTCATTTCTTATTTCATTACCAAGAAAGCAATTTGGGATTCAAGAACCAATCATAGTTAACAAGAATTTGGCAGAACTAAATTCCGCTGTCAACAAAAGGAAAAAACAATTGAGAGAATTTACTTAGAAAATAAGTAAATGATTATATGTATAGACTTGTTGTTAATTTGACATGTTTTAATTTTTATTATTTTTATAATGTCTTGAACATTTTATCATTCCAATGAAATATTTGAAGTCATTAAAATTAGGATTGTGTGAGGTGATTGTAGATTTTGGTTAGATGGATGTTTATGCAAAAATGTAAGCAGTAACAAGTTTTTTGTAAAAAATTAGCTAGCTAGCAGTAGGTTTTTGTAAAAATTTAACTAGCAATGGTTTTTTTTTTAACAAAGAGGAAAAGATGTTGGATTTTATATAAATTGATGTCCTTTTGTCCACTATAGAGCTCGGCTCTTATTGAAAACCAATGTCTTTAGTGGTCAAGAAAAGACATTGGTTTGTGACAAAAATTGGCATTTTTAGTGGGAAAAAAAAGACATCATTGTCTTTATAAAAAAAAATTATGTGTAAAAATTTTTTAAAATAAAAAGACATTAGATATATATTAAAAATTGATGTCGTTTTTGTTTTATGCTTCACTTAAAAAATAATGCAGATTGTTCTATCCTAAAACCTCTCTCAAATAGATATTGGTCTCCAAATTGACATGGTATGTGTGAAATAACCAATGTGTAAATATGTTTATGTGGTAGTGCTAGCTCACTCTCTTCTTTGTCTAAAGTGTATCTCCAGTGATTTGAAAACACAAGTGTGAAGAAAGGAAGCAACAGTCGACCCCTTTCTTCATCTCATAACAATATCATCTCTAATGACTCTCTCTCTTAGTTTGTGTTAATAGGTGATTTTTATTATTATTCAATTTTTTTCTATATACCCAGTGACTGTTTCTTTACAATGTTGAATTGCATACCCAATGTTGAACTATTAGTTTGGAGAAATTAGTTGATAGTTTTAGGAAAATGCAATCCATCTCTACTATTATCAATAGGTGCAATTTCTTCTACTTATTTTGGTTGAATAAATTTGTCATCATCATGACTGCTATATGCTTACTTGCCATTGATATTTAGGTAACATCTAAGTAACCATTATAGTACTTTCCCCTTTAGCTTAAGGGTATTTGCAAGTTTAGGGAGAGGTACAACCACTTTTCTTTCAAATATTTATTTAGTATCAACTTAATGCTTACTTGCCATTGATATTTTTTAAAATTTCACTTAAATTGAAGAGATTATAACTTTGGGTTTAATAGGGCCAACTTCTTATTTTCTTTAGCTTGGGAGTTCTTTTGCTTGAGATAGTTACAAGATAGCCTACAATAGCCAAAACTGAAGAGAAAACTCACATTGTAAAATGTGTTAATTCCATGATGCCTTCATGGGTATTAGTAATATTGTGGACTCAAGATTAAAAGGACAATTTAAGACAAATTCTACAAGAAAAGCCTTAGATATTGCGATATCATGTGTGACACCAATCTCCTCTAATAGGCCAACCATAAGGACAAGGTTGGGAAGATTATGTGATTTGTTTGTATCACTATTATATTTTATTTGATAGTGTCTTATTTGAATGAGAGAATCTATAACTAAGGAAATATATTACCCCCATCATTCATTGCCAATAAAAATGTCTACTAAGAATTATGTAAGGAAAGATGTATCAAATTGTTGTTTTGACATGTTTTGATTTTAACATGTTAGTTTTGTAACTCTAATGTCTTAAATTTTTTCGTTGATCTAACTAAATGTATAAAGTTGTTGAAATTAGAATTGTGTTTGGTGATTGGAGATTTTGGTTGGATGGTTATTTGGTGGAATTGGGAGATGTGGTTATTGGGAATTTTGTTTTTGTATAAATTATGATGTAGCAGCAAGTTTCTATAAATAGGGAAAGCTAAATACACGTCATTTTTTAAAAATATATATATATGAGCAAAAATGTTAGTTTTTTTATATACAACAGACGTCTCTATGGTTTTACATATTGATTCAATACAAAATTGACATTGTAACTTCTTTTTTAAATATTCACATTAGTTTTCTTATTAAATAGAGATGTGTTGAAATCCTTAAAAGAAAAGACATTGGTTCACAAAATAAATTGACATCGTAACTTTTTTTTTAAGTCGGTTAGAAAATCTATCTGGAATGCTCTAACATATAATGTCGCTTTGATAGATGTTGTTTTCTAAATCAACATGATTTTTGTGATCTAATTATATAAGTGCATTTCTATAGTAGTGCATTAAAAATTATTAGGATCTAATAGAGTTAATTGTGTGAGTTTCATTCTTTTCAAATAAAATTAAAAAGTTATAATGATTGCATAACCTTGATTTTACATGTGGCTATAGTAGCTATGGATTGAACAATATTTGTAATGAAAATTGTGAAGAATAGATTACATAATTAAATAAGAGATGTATGAATGAATAATTGCTTAATTACATATATTAAAAAAGATATATTTGACATAGTTAATAATAAATTGAATATATGATGATTTCAAAATATCAAATCACATTAGGTACACTTGTATAATGTGACTATATATATTTAAAATTTGATATATATTATAATTTAAAATTATAAATTAATTAAAATAATATAATGTACTTTTTATTTTTAATTATATATGTTAGTTCCCCTACTAATCTCCAGATCTTGCCTCCATCATTGGTATTATATTTTACTAAGTTATAATTTAAATTTAAGATTATATATTTTAGTGCTCTAGTATGTATGCACCTGCTCCCCCCGCCCCAAATGAATTGTTTAGTCTATTCTTCCAAATTACCTTGAACTTTTGAATACATTCAACATCCATTACTTTAAGAAATTTGATTTTGTGTGCCAAAAATTTAGTCACAAGTGTCATTCTTGTCACTAAAAGCAATACTTTAATAAAGCAATACTTTAATGACCATATTTTATTGTTGTCATTAAATTACCAATGTTAGTGAAAAGATTAGTTTATGGTCACAAAAGTAATAATTTTTAATGATAAGCTTTGTTTCTAATCACAATAGTTATTACTAAAGAATAATTTTTGTGCCCACTAAATATTTTAATTAGGAGGGAAAATAGTATACTTTTAGTGGCAACATTTACTGTCATTAAAAAAGTTTTTAGTTACAAGATAAATGTCTTAACACTAAAACAAGTTTTAGTGACAATATTATTTGTCATAAATAGTGATGACATAAATATGTTGACAATAAAAAAGTTTTAGTAACGATATTGGTTATCACAAATAGTATATTTTTAGTGATGAAATAAATATGTGGTCATTGAAAACATTGTTGTAACAATATTAGTAGTCACAAATATTATGCTTTTAGTGACGAAGTAAATGTGTTTATCACTAAAAAATGTTTTGGTGATGTTATCGATTGTCATAAATATTACTTTATATATATACAAAATTTTCAGAATAATCTTTTAAAATTTCAAATATAATTTTTGTAAATACATGTGAATAATTATTTTATAACATTAGAATGATACGTTATTTCATTTTATTGGAAATATTAAATTTTTATTATAAATATCAATGGCATTTATTAAAGAAGAATGATTAAATGATATATTAAATAAAATATAAATATTTAATACAAATTAACTATAAATTTGAATGTTTATTTCCAAGTCAGAAAAGATACACACACTTGAAATTTTTGAAAATATTGTATGAAAATATTATTATCATTAAAAATATTTTATGATGAATTGCTATCATTTAGTGGTAATTTTTGTTGTTACTAAAAACAATTTTTCTTATAGTGCATGTGATAATTTGGAATATTGGATCGATATGACTATATTACTCATGGATGAGGAATGGAATGGAGTGTAACTTTTTTTGTAGAAAAATTGGCTTTGTTTAATTATATAAAGTCTCAATGTATTGAAGTGAAATTTACAAAAAAAATTTCATTACTTCCAGAGTGCTTTTTTGTTTATGGTAAAATTCGATTCTTTAAAGTCTATATTACACATTTGAATAAATTTACTTCTTTTGTAGAAAAAGTAATTAAGACAAATGTTATATGCAAATTGTTAGAACTAATCTCATTTGAAATTTTATTAGGGTTAATTTTTTTCATTTACTTATTTTCCCACTAAACATTATGTGTGCATGCCCTCTTGCTTTCTTCAGACAATAACACTCAATGGAAGTTAGTTGATTCTAATAGGTGATGTTAAATGAGGACGCTTGTAATGTTCAATTTTATAAGAGAGAAGACAGTATTGTCTAACTAATAAAGGGAGGAAGGAAAAAGGGCGGAGGGAATTGAACTTAGTAAATTATTGTATTAGATTAATTAATAAACATGGGAGATGGAAATTGAGGGATAATTTTGAATTTATGAAACAAAAGATATAGAAATTATTGATGAGAAATACTTGTATATTTTGGTCATAACACGTGTCCTTGTTTTCACCCACTAAGAAGACAATTGGTAATTTTTTTTGTCCATATTTTAGTTTCGTGGGATCCACATGCATTAGAAATTATACATTTCAATTTTTAAGACATTGAAAATTATAACTATCTTCTTTCTATTAAAAGGGAATAAAGACACATGTTATAGATAGAGGATATAAATATTTCTCATCTGTTGGCTCTCTGCTCTCCTTTTTTTTTTTTTGTTCTCAATAATGCTTAAGCCATTACCTTATAACCACACTCTTCCCACATCCACTTGCCACACCATCTATTTTTCCACCTCATCTATATTTAAAAACTTACTTCCATGATTGACAAATGTTCCTATCTGACTTTAAGGAAACTACTATACTAGACTGATGGCATTGTGAATTTTGTTAAACCTAAATAGTAGCTAAGTTCACATATATTTCTTTAGAAGATGAGTAACAATATACTTCACTTTTGGATCTTAATTTTCTAAGATTTGTAGTAACTTTATTGTATTTTAAGAGTGATGTCCTTAAACTGCAGAAATAACTTTTCTAACCCCACGTAATAACTAAGTTCTCATATGTTTCTTTATGTTAGTGAACAATATGATGAGGAAATATGCCAACTCTTCTTCTACTATTTCCATGGTTTCCTTTTCTTACTTCTTTTCCATCTGTGTTTTTGCACTTCTCCTTCTAGGTTTTCATTTTTCTCTTCCTCTATTCCATTTGCATTTTCATTTTTCTACCTCTCTCCCTTCTACATTTTCCCCAGCTTCTCCTTTGCTCTGAGGTTTTTTTTTTTTTTATTTCTTATCTCAAATAAATGGGTAAGTTGGAGTGTATAAGTTGAGGTAGCAAGTCGATGTGGGTAGAGAATGGTTATTAGGGTGTGGGTTAAGCATTATCTTTTTTTATTCCCTTTTTTTTTGTAGTCTCCCATTCTATCTCTTTTTTTCCCAACAATGCTACACCCACCCACTCATTTATACCCACTATCTACCCACATCCTCTCACAAACCGCTTGGACCCAAAATTCCGGACCCCACCAATTTGTGAGAGGATGTGGGTAGATGGTGGATATAAGAAAGTGGGTGAAGAATTATTCCTTTTTTTTTCTTGGTAGACTCTTTATGCTCTTGATTTGTGGTGAATGAAAATAGACATAAAAATTGCATATAACCATGTAATACAATGAATAAAATGTTGTATAGTTCGTAAATTATAAAGAAAAATTGAAAGGCTTTACATTAGGCAAAATCAAATATGAGTTGTTTTTTTCAAAAGACATGTCAACTTATATCTAAGAGATATGTTGGGTCACAACCAAAATTCATGTTGATTCTCATCAATCAAATGTATTGGTACTTATCCAAGAGACATTTTAGCTCATATCTAAAAGATATGATGATTCATGTTCAATTAATAGACATAAATGATCATGTGCAAACATGTGATGGCTTATGGTTAAGAAATATGATTGTTTGTGTGGAAAATGCATAAATAGCCAAGTTCACAAGGCATAGTGATTGTTTTCAATAACTATTCTTTGTTTATATAAGAGTATTCTACTCTAGGATTAATGCAACTAATATTATGCTTTTCATTAGAGAGTTTTGATCTTGGATTAAAACTTTTCTTTGTGTGAGGATCTATCATATTTGAGAAAGTGCATTTGATGTGTGCCTTGTTCTTATTGATTTCTTGTCTCCTATTTTATAATTTACTAACATAATTGGAATATCACATCTACTAGATAAATTCATAAATGCTCCAATTATAACAAGTAATTATCAAGTTGTTCATTTATCAATTTTGTATCAAGACATAAACCTATTAAAAATCTATATTTTTTTTAATTTTTAGGTTATTAGAAATCATACAAGTTGACAATTAGCTTTTGTTTATATGGTGAAGTAATGGGGAATAAACTGGATGGCTAATAAAGGCCCCTTAGTTTGGTTTGATTGTTGAAACTTAGAGTTGGAATTTCTAATACATTTAGAAATTTCAATTGAATCATAAATATTGAGCCAAACTATGACTTTACAATTGTAGTTCAAGTAATAAACCAACTCAAGATATTGACAATCAATTGCCTAACCCAAACCATGACCCCTGAGTTGCTCCATGTCATGTGGAATCGTAAATTGATGGTTTTGCACGTTTTTCAATAAGCAATGATGATAGCTATGCCTCTAGGTAACCAAAGCTATTTATTCATGCCTTTTCAAGGTATCAAAAAGGAATTGTCATTTTCCTTACCTTTTTAATAACCCACTAAATCTTCAAAGTTCACTTTGCTTCCTCTTTCTCAAATGGTTCAAATTTCTTTTAAGCCTTTTTGCTATATGGGTACTGCTTTTCCTCCTTTAATTTTTAATTTTCACATCCACACACCAAAGAAACCATGGCCATTGCTTGAAACTCTTCTTCTCAAGCATCTAAATCCATTAAAGTTCTGGATCCCCATTTGGAAACACTTTCCATCCTTTAATTTAAGGTATTCACTCCTTCTACTGAGATTGATATTGATGAGAATGAACTACCAATATTTTATCTAGGTCCTCTTTCTAATGGCAAATCAAACATAGACTTCTTGTTTTTGCATAAACATTTGTTATTATCCAAGTTCATTCCTATAACTCCTTGGGTATATAAGATTGTTAGGGTTTTTAGGAAATTTCCAAGTCTTACCCTAGCCTATCTAAATTGATTAGATTGAGTTCAAATAAAGAAAGAACTTTTCTAGAAAAAAATTAGGCATCTTTGACATAATCCAGCTATCCAGGTTTTCTTTGAAATGTACTCCTCGAATATTCAGGGATGCTCTATGTTTTTGGTCTTCTACTACCAATAGCCTTCAAATCCTTTATGGCATGATTGGCCCTTCTTTTTTTGACATAACTACTACTATTGGCTTGAGGCCAACTGGCGAAACTATCTCACCTTTGCTCTCTCCTCTGACTAAAAACTTTTGACAACTAGTGCCTATTTCAACTAAGAATTCCATTTATTCAATCTTTTTTTATGGCATTTCAAGGATCATTTGATTCTCTAGTTTTAGATAGTGAGCATATTGCTTTTCTGCTCTACTAGCTTTGTAAACATCTTTTTTTGGTTTTTCATCCTTGACAATCATGCCTTCCTTTACGCTTTGGGGCCTTTTGTGTTGGCTAACCTTTTTGAAGACCTTAATTTAGTCATTGACCACAACAAGGATAATGATTCTATTTCTAATTTAAGAGGCCTTTTTAGATTTTCAACTGTGGTTAATTGTGGCCTTACAAGACAATTTCCATTTAAAAAAAAATTGATTCAAAATCCAAAAATTTGTCATATGGTTTTAAACTTTTCATGCTTTGTTAAATGAAGGACTTGAGTCAAAATCCCCAAGAGAACCTTTTAACCATTTCTTTTCCATTTTGTATTCTTTTAACGATGACCATTCTTCTCAATATCTTTCAATGTTTTGTTAATGATCTTTTGGCCGAGTATGGTTTACTTCTGACCCAGATTCGTCTAACCATTAAAGTATCAAAATTTGGTCCAAATTCTTATGTCCTCACTATTTATCCTACTGTCTTCCTTAGAAGTCATCCTTAGGGGTTGAATTCTTTTTGCTAAACATCTTAGCTTGTCAACATGGCCTTCATATGGGGATGCCCAACCATAGTCTTAGATAAATAGTTTCAAAGGTGAACTTTGAAACCTTCTGACTGTTCTTAAGTTGAGGATGTCGATGTCATCATGTAGGTGCAGTTTGAGCTGCACAAATTTTCTTCATGTCTTGAATACAAAGTGTTGTTCTCAAAATGGAGACTATCTAAAAGCCACTTGTATTTTAATGCACTAATCTTTGACAAGCTTTCTCGTTGTGTGACTATGCAAACTATAGAGGCTTCGACAAAGACAACATGCATGCACATTTGAGAAATATTGGCCTTTGATAAGTATTATAAAGTCAAGTATGATTATAAACACTTAAAGCATATGGTTATTAAGGTTAATGAAACCCTTCACAAGAAAAAGATGCCTATTATGAATGCCATCAGTCCTAGTTAAAAGCTTATAGTAAAAACCCTTTGATAAAGATGAACATTATTGCCTTTAAGCCAAAACCCATTCTTTTGCCTAATGCCTAATTTAGTTTGATTTTCATGTGTTTATACCAACTCTTAACCTTGACATCACTGTCACCTATCACTTCCCCATGTCCTTTCAATATTATTCAATTACTGATGGTCTATGTGGTGAATTCTTTAGGTAATTTGTTTGATTTTCATGTGTTTATCTCAACCTACATATGCTGACCTTCATTTCAGCTACCTTTAGATGTTGATGTACCTATCAAGATTCTTGGCATAATAAAGGAGATAAAGCGATGGGGACCATAGCCAAAGAAGTATAAGGGAAGCAGGATAAAGCAAATGCTATATTTCTAGATGACAAGTCACTAGCACCAAAAAAGAAAAAAAAGTATTAGAGGGAGACCCAATCTAGATCAACCAGCACCCTAGTGGTTGAAAAAGAAATAACAGATGAAGAAAAAGGTGAAAAACCATAAAAGAAGAAGAATAAGAGGATCTCCAAACTAAAGGGTGCTAGTAGTGTGGTTTTTGAACATACTATGTCTAAATTTCCTTCTCAGCCAGCCCCACACCCTATCCCTTCTGCTACCTAAGATACAAGTCCTAAAGTAGAAACTTTTGGACATCATGTGATCCTATTGGAGCAGATACTTGAATCCTAGTCTATCTTTAAATTGCCTTATTAAGAAACCAAGCTACGTAATATTGACATACTTCAGGGGTTTGATAAGGCAAATGAAGCAATAGGAGCATTGGAGTCATTGCTATCGAAAGGGGATGAGACTTTTTTTACATCTATAACTATTGAAGCCAAGTTGGATGACCTTGCCCCTACTCTTGAAACAAATGATGATAGGTAGGACAAAATAAAGCAAGTCATCTAGACTCTCAATGTTGTCTTACAAAATGACTTGGAGGTTGTTATTTTAGATGCCCATCAACTTGATACTTTCTAGTCTTTCTAGTAGATTTTACAACGTACTCCTAAAGCTAAAGTCATCATTGGCTAGAGTCCTTTGTTCTTAACTTTTAAGAACAAGTATTGTCTCTCTTGGACATGGTCAAAGATTATGTTATTGCCAAAAGAATTCTTCAAGACTTGTCAATGAAGAAAGAAGAATTAGTTTGATTCTCCAAACAAGTTGATGGGAGTAGGAAGACTCTGATTAAGAAATATAATGCTCCTTGGAGTCAACTAAGAGAAGCTTGAAGTAGATTATGGTAGTTCAATTACAGAATGTATAATTGCAAGAAGAACTTCACCAACTCAAAGAAAACTAGCTAGAGCTAGAAATTGTAGTCAAATTAACCAATGAAGATAGAGCTCACTTCACCAAGAAAGTTAGAGATGTCTTAAACGATCTCAAGATGACTATGTCATAGGTATATAAAGTTGGTGTTGTTTGTAAGTTAGCATAATCACAGAAGGTGGTGGTGACTCTACAGTGAAGGGAGTTCAGATCTACCTTTGATCATTATTATAATTTTTATTTCTAGAGTCTAATCTTCACTTCATGGATACTTGGCTTATATGTTTTAAGATATTTACCATTTATAATTTTGGCAATATTTTCATTTATATGCTTTATTATTTAGCTATTTTTGTCAAATGAATGTATGACCTTAAATGGCCTTTTCCAATATGGGGTCCATTAACCTCATTTCAAAATTTTCTTGCATTAGCAATATGACTTTCTAGACTAATTGGCCAATGTTAAATACTTTTACTTTCAAATGCTTCTTGAAAGATTTAGCCAAATTTTCTTTGTTATGTATTAAAATATATAAAGCTTGCCACCTTCCTTCATCTAAATCTTCTAATGCATAAAGCATTAACTATGATAATCAATCTTAAATAGTTGATTTTGCTTTTGAACCTTAAAGATTGAACTATCACTTCAACTAGGATGACAACATTGTGGCCAAACACTAGCTTATAGGGTGTAAACTTTGTGACTTGTTAGAAGTATTTCTTATAGCCCACAAAGAATTATCAATCATTTTTTTACCAATTTTTTGGGTACTATACGACATGTTTTTTTTATTACATTTATGATCACTTTGTTGGTAGCTTCCACTTGACCATTCACTTGCACATAATATGGTGTCAAAGTTAGCATTTTAACTTCCCTTAATTCAGTGTATTCTTTGATTTGTCAACCAATGAACACTATCCCACAATCTATAGTAATTGTCTTTGGTAAACCAAATTGACAAACAATTTGATGTTCGATGAAATCAATTACATCAAAATGTTTTACTTCTTTGAATATGATAATGATAGTTAGATATCTTAAACTACCAACTAAGCTTTTGAAATATGTGTAATTTATTAATTTTTCGCTTTCTTCCTTCTTCAACTCTAACTATTCTATAACTAAAGTTCAGATAGGCTTGAGCAACTCTATTTTTAGGCACTTCAAAATATCATTAGCATATTTCTGTCAAGAAACAAAAATGCCATCATTAGTCTGCTACACTTTAATGCTAAAAAAATCAGACATCAATCCCATGTCTATCATTTCAAACTGGCTAGTCATTGCCTCATTGAATTCATCAAACATTACATTTATAATTTCCTGTAAATATCAATTCATCAATATAAATGCAAACAATAATGAGATTGTAGCTAAAATTTGACTTGATATATAGACTATGCACATAAGGACATTTTTGAAAACTATGTTGCAACAAATATGCATCAATTTGGCTATACCAAGCACGAGGTGCCTGTTTCAATTCATACAATGCCTTCTTCATTTTGTAAACTAATTTCTCATGTCCTTTCTTCACTTAACTAGGTGGTTGCTCAACATAGGCCTCATTATCAAGGAAGCCATTCAAAAATGCTGATTTCGCATCTATCTAAAGAATTTTCCATCGGTTTTGAGTAGTTAGTGCTACAGTCATTTGAATAGTATCCATTTTTGTAACAAGTGAAAATACTTCAAAGTAGTCAATTCCAAAATTCTGTATGTAGCCTTTTACAACTAGTCTTGCCTTCAAGTGATCCACCTGGCTTCAGGCTTATACTTTGTCTTGTACACCCATTTAACTCCAATAGGTTTCTTCCCAAGTAATAAAGTAGTTAGCTCCCATATGTTATTTTTCTCTATCGAATGAAACTCATCATGCATTGCTTGAATCCATCATTCATCAATTATTGTATCTTTAAAGGAAATTGGATCACAATCTACAAACAGGCAAAAGTTCACAATAGTTTCATCAATGGATATGTCTTCATTATCATTATCAAATGCAACCACATAGTCTTGCAAGCAAGCTCACATCACTTTTGTTTGTTGAGGATGCTTTGATGTCTCCAAAACTACTGTTGGTGGAGAAAAGCTTCTAAGGAATAAATTGTCAGGTAAAGATATTTCTATTTCCCATGACTTTGGTTCATCTTCTATGATAACAACTTGTTGTTGTTCATCTCTTTCATTCCATGCCCATGTTCATCTTCAATAAACTAGACATTTCCACTCACAATCGATTCTTTAGTTATAGGATAGCATAATTTGAAACCCTTGGTCACTTCACTGTAGCCAGTGAAAGTGCAATTTTTGCTTTTGTCATCCAGTTTCTTTCTTTGCTCATCCAAAATATGTGGACATGCAACACGCCAGATATGCACAAAAAAGAGCCTTCTGGTTTATTAATGCTCCAAGCTTCTTTTAAGGTTCTTCCAAGAACACATTTTATGGGAGTTTGGTAGAGTTTTAGCTTTCAATAACTTTTGTCATTTAAAAAATTATTCTATTTTTCTTAGCTATAGCACTATGCTGAGGTGTATTAATGGCTGTCAACTGACATTGAATCTCCTAACTTTTGTAGAAATTTAAAAATTCATTTGAAGTAAACTCTCTTCCTCTATCAGATCTCAAGATTTTTACATAGCAACCACTTTGTTTTTCTACAAAAGTCTTAAATTCTTTAAATCTCTCAAAAGCATCTAATTTTTCTTCAAGAAAATATATCTAAATCTTTCTAGTAAAATCATCCACAAAGATTAAAATGTACTTTTTGTGTCCAAGTGATTCTACCTCAACTGGGCCACTATTGCCTGTGTGCACTAACTCTGAAGGTTACTTGACCCTTATAGCTTTTCATACTAGAAAGGAGTCTATATGCTATTTTCTAAGAATACATCCTACACATTATCGATCAGGAGCTTTAATTATCGATAAGCCTATTACCTTTTTTTTTCAGAGCTAATAGTTTTAACCCACCGAAGTTCAAATGACCAAATCGAAGATACCACAACCATTCCTCATCTTTCAAAATCGCTGGAAAAGTCCATCAATGCTCTTGTTTGCAAGGTGAGAGGAAACAAGCGATTCTTTGTCATATGCACTGTTGTAATTATTTTACTACTCTTACCTTTGATTGTGTAGACTCCATTCTATATATCAATTTTGTGTCCTTTTTTGGAAAACTAGCCAATACTCAATAAATTCCAATAAAGACTTGGCACAAAATAAACATCAACAATAGTAATATTTGTACCGTCTTTGGATTTAATGTTGTTATCACCTTTGCCCATAATGGGAATTTTGAATTTATTTTCGAAATTTACTTCTTTGGATACAAATTCATCTAGATATGAGAAAAGCTTCTTACTTCTACACTGTAACTTAATACACAAATAGAACAGAGCTCTCCTTTTTTTTTTACACAAGTTTGCTAGCTTTTGCTTCTCACTTTTTCGGTGCATTACACAAACTAAAACAAGCTATATTTATAGACAAAACTAGACTAATAACATAAGAATAAAATGTTTAACTTCATCCACTACAAGAAAAATAGGATTTTTCAACGGAATATTCATATGGAAGATAGTAGTGGGACATTCCAACGAATGGGCAGTTCCATTGGAATAGTCTATAGGAAATTCCATTAGAGTAAATCTTCCAATGAACATTCCAACAGACCTGTCCATTGGAATGGCCAAAAAATCAAAACACTCCATTTTTAATTTTTTTTTTCAAAAATGTATTTCCAGTAGACATTCCAACGGATTGTTCTGTTGGAATAAAAAAATTTGAAATGCACCATTTTGTGAAACAGTAAGTGACTTGCAATTTTTTGATTTCCAACGGAACAGAAATTTCCGTTGAAATCTTTGAAAACCCTAAAGGATGTCTAATGGCATCGATTAACATTTTAATATCAGGGAAAGAAAGAAAAAAAGAGATGGAGATAGGGAAGGTTGATGAGAAGAAAGTGATGATAGCAATAGATGAGAGTGAATGTAATCGCTATGCCTTGCAATGGGCACTAGACAATCTTTCCCATATTATTTCCGTTTCCAAGCTTATTTTGTTCTCTACAGTCCCAATTGATGATCTTAGTTACGTCTATGCTTCCAGCTTCAACGCTACACGTAGGTTCTCTTCTCTTTTATATGTTTTGGTCTTTCTTTGATTATTTGCTTTTGTTTCTTATAGTTGTTTTTGTGTTTTACAGCTCCAGAGTTAA
>JANHAO010010377.1:0-17697 GCA_026873985.1 Saraca asoca
TATGATTCAATCATCAATTTAATCAAATTATTAGCTTCTCTAATATGACCAAGAAAATAAGTCTATGATTTCATAATGCAACATAGCTATATATATTACTTCACATTATTACAATCCACAAAATCAAACATTAATAAATTATGTAATTTATTTTTCTTCAATAGAGTTATTCCCTGAACATCTTTTTTTTTGAAAGGTGGGATAATTCTATAATTATTGATTTCTTCTTACACCTTCTCTCAATTTCCTTTCACCTCACCTAACGCACCTAAACTATTTCCCAAAGCCATTGCAAGTTTTCACTGGTCAACCATCTTTGCATCTCCTTTTAGCAAGTCAGTAAATCCAATGGTGAATATAAAGCCAGTAAAGTGGGGCGGGCACCCCAGATTCCTTCTGGGAATTTGAGTGGAACCTAAAGGGAATTATTTTATTAGCATTAGTTAAGGATTAGTCCGAAAAGATAAGGAATATTTGGAGGTTTTAAAATTGTCTAGTTAATTTTTATTGGATTAGTGTCTATCTTGCTCTCCAAGTTTCTTGTGCTGGAATTTTTCAATTAAGAAGACTAACATTAATTAGGTATATTTTGATTTTTATAAAAATAGATGAGTTTTAACCCTAAAAACTTTTCTTTAATATAGTGTTTTATGTGATCATTTTTATGGACATTCTTTGATGTCTTAGTAGGTTGATGTATGAGGTAGTAAATGCAAGCGCAAACTCACTGGGCTATTAATGGAAGTGCCCAATGGAGTTAATAAAAATATACGGTGAGATCCCACATCCACTCTATAATACAATAGACACCACAATATGATACTTAGCCTCTTTTTTACTGTTAAGTGTTTTATCACGCTAGTCCGACTAACAAGTGCCCACTAGAGGAAGAGGGAAAGACCTAATCTATTTGTTATTTTCTAATTCAATGGCAAGCAGAGGTAAATCATCTAATTTTATCAATAGCTCAAATTTGGTGTTCTTATTCTGTTCAACTCTATTATTTATCTAGCATGTAGTATAGAGTTAGGTTGCACAAGATTAGGACTCAATTGTATGATCAATTGAGTGATTCTCATGAGTAATTATATCATAATCTTTTATGATTTTACTTTGATTATTATGATGCAATTTATCAAAATTATTTTGGGGCTTTTAATGCTAATAATATCATGATTTCTTTGCCTCGTGAATTATTGCTAATTATCATATGTAGAATTAGATTTATTGAATTTCTTTTTTGATACCATGACAATTCTATATCTGCAATTCTCTGATTTGTTGTAGATTATTTGAAATTGGTTTAGGGTTTTTGTAGATTATGATTCTACTATTCAAATGCATGTAAATTTGTTTAATTTCATGTTTTATTGTTAGAGAATTTTGAGATTTATTTTTTTGGTGTGTATTAGGGTTTATAGATTGTGACTGTTAATTTATTGCGATTATATGTTCTAGAGCATGATTTTTACCAAACTTGATGGGCTTAATCTATCCATTAATAATCTAAAATAAATTGGAGAAACTGATATCGATTAAACGGTGATTTTTTATTTAGTTTTGCAGTTCTTCTTCCCCGAACTGTATTATCGGGATTTTACTATTTTCCATCGTTGAAGATGCACAACCACTGGAGTTCTGCCATTCGCCGGTGGCTTGCTATCTGAATGAGATCGAAATGTGGCGTTGTGCATCTTGTTATCTGGGACCTAAAAGCTTCGTTGAATATTCGATGGTGGTCTCGAATCCCCTAGGCAAAGTTGAAGGAGATGACATGCATTCCGCTTTGGCGCCTAGCCAACTCACAGGCCTAGGAACATGGGGCCCACAAGCTATGATCTAGGGCTTGGTTTTCAGTGATTTTCGCCACCATGTTTCACTCTTTGTTTAATATTTATATGTAATTACCACAAGAGAAACCAATTCTTGCATCAATTTAAGTTCATGCACAAAGAAAAAAAAAACATTTGTTTCAAAAAAGTATTTGTAATGATATAAAAGTTGTTGCAAAAAGTCTTGATATAAAAATTTTTTGTAATAATTTTTTACGTTAATGCAAAATCTGTTTTCTTTTACCATAAAGTTTATGTTGCATGATGCATTTTTGAAACAACAATTATTGTTGCAATTACAAAAAGTTTGCTCAAAAACTATTCTATCAATATTTAGTTTATCAAATTCAACGTTATTTTTTAAAATAACCAAACTAATTTAGTTATTGCAAAAGATTTTGCAACATTCAAATTTTTAATAATAATTACAAGTATTAAAACCAATAAAATACATAAGATTTTAGAATTAGTCAAAATTCTAAAGAAGACAACTTCAAAAAAATACCATATCCTTCAATGAATCCTAAAATATAGCAATTTGTCCTACAAAATAAGAGAAAAATACATTGATACTTGAAAAAATAATGATTCACATTAGATTATATATGTAATTAAATGCAAAAAGATTTCAGACAAGGGTGTAGAGCATAAGAAAATAATGAAAAAAAATAGGTAAATACTAACTTATTGACATGACCACCATTAATTATAATATATGTTGGTACTCTACCTAGTGAATTAGAGAATGCATTAAAAGAATGTGCGTGTATGGCATAAGTCTTGATAAAGAGAATGATTAAATAAAGTGCTGATATGTGTCTTTGTTAAGGTGAAAAGGAATTCATTGAAGGACTAACTTATGTTCTGAATGAAATTGAGTTAGAGAAAGAATATGCAAAATTTAGTTCTACTTCACTCTATTCCTTTTAAATACTTAAGGGTATATGTATAATGCATCTATACTATATTAGTGCTAGTAATTTTGTTTAGAATTATTCATATTTTTTCTAATTTTTCTTTGTTCAAATTGCATGAGTCATATACTATTGAAACACTTATATCTACCTCTAAATTATCCAAATTTTCTAATTACCAGATTTTTTCTTTTCTACCTTTGGATTTTTCTATAATAACTTATACCTAGGTCTTAAATCCTTAAATCAATGCAATAATGAATGTTCTACTTAATAAATACTACTTAGTTTATCTTAAAAATAGATCACTTTAACAAATGAAGACTTAGAAGAAAAAATGAAAGAATTACCTAGAATCATATCATTCGATCTTAATGTCATTGAAGGTGATGACTACACATTTTGTTAGCCTGATCAGCTATACTTTTTTCTGTTTTGATGTTGAAAACAATTTTAAGCTGAATTATATTATGTTTATGAGCTTTAATTGTTTGTTGAGTATGTACAGATTTAAAGTTCATTAAGACTATTCAAGAGATCTATATTAGTATTAGGATTTTATTTGATTTTTTATAAGATCTTTTGTAAATAAGTTCAAATAATATTTAATCCAAATATTTTAACTAAATAATGAGGTAGTCTTTAAACCACTTGAAGAAAACTATAAAACTATTTTTTATCTCATGAATCGATTTGCACATCGATGAATTGAAGAACTTATAAAGAACTCATACTGAAATCGAAGTTGCAACCGATTTATGAAACATAGATTTGAAAAACTGTTTTACCAAAAGTTAGAAAAATTTACTACTTCGATGCAGTAATCGATGCAAAAGCTGTGAATAACAGGCTACACTTTGATTATCACACCAATTAGTTATTTGTAGTCATACTAATCAATGCAACAACTAAAAGTTAGTTATTCTATTACAGACGGTTATAGTAGTTAGAGCAGCCTAACTACCTTCTTTATTTAAATGATTTTTTTACAGTTTTTCTACACATTCATGTGCAAAAACTTTTGATAAGAGGAGCTAAACACTTTTTTCTTTCTACCTCATCAATTTTTGAGATTTGTTCAAGAGTTTTGCATCAAACATCAATTGAGTTCATCTTAGTTTGTTTGAGATTTTCATCTCAAACTAGTGGTATTGTATTCTTCAATCCTTCTTGTTCTATTTCTTTTTATTTAAGAATTCTAAGGTTTTAGAAATCTGGTTTCTAGGTTTGGAAGAGCCTGTTGTAATTCTTCTAGGTTAACAAGATCCTTCTTTAATTCTTGTGACATAGGCTACCAAGAAGCCTGTAAAGTCTTGTTGTAAAACTGGCAGTTTAGGAGCCCAATTAAATCCTGATGTTTTTCTTTAATCGAAGTGGTCTTTCGGTTGATGAAAGATCAAGTGGAGTAGACTTAAATTACAGTTTCAATTCAAGTTGAACTACTTTAAAAAGTTGTGTCTTCAACCTCTTTTTTCATTTATATCTTGTTGTTCTTACTACTACATTTATTGTCTATCAATTTGCTACTTATCTCATAGGAAAAGTTAATATTAAATAAATGTGTATACAAATTCCCCAACGGAAAAAGGGCAAAATCTGTTTATATTTTATACTAAGTTCATCTTAGTTTGTTTGAGATTTTCATCTCAAACTAGTGGTATTCTATTCTTCAATCCCTCTTGTTCTATTTTTTTTTATTTGCGATTTCTAGGGTTTTAGAAATCTAGTTTCTAGGTTTGGAAGAGCTTATTGTAATTTTTTTAGGTTAGCAAGATTCTTGTTTAATTATTGTGGCATAGGCTAGTAAGAAGCCAATAAAGTCTTGTTATAAAACTGGTAGTTCAGGAGCCCGATTAAATCCTGATGTTTTTCTTTAATCGAAGTGGTCTTTCGGTTGATAAAAGATCAAGTGGAGTAGACTTGAGTTGTGGTTTCAATTCAAGTTGAACCACTTTAAAAATTTGTCTTCAACCTTTTTTGTTTTCATTTATATCTTGTTGTTCTTACTACTACATTTATTGCCGATCAATCTGCTACTTTTCTCACAAGAAAAGTTAATATTAAATAAAGGTGTATACAAATTCCCCAGCGGGAAAAGGGCAAGATCTGTTTATATTCTGTACTTTAATTTTTACTGGGACCATCATATTTAATCTTGAGATTGAGCCTATTTTGCAAAAAAAAAACTTATCAGTTTTATAATATGGTTAATAGAAAATAGCAATGCTATGCTAACATTTCATATGAATGAAAGGGTATTAATTTTTAGAAACAAGTCCTACATTGCTGAATCACTTTGAATGTAACCATCATATATATAAACATCATATGATACATTCTTATGTTGGTGATTTAAATATTTTATGCATGAAATATACATCAAACTCACATTTGTCTATTTTGTTGTTTCACATTGTCCCAAATGGTTATGTTCTATAGTTGACTTAAGTTAAGGTTAAGCTAGAGAAGGCTTATTTCCATGAAAATGCTCTAAAGGTAAATTATTATTCTTTCTTATCTTTTCTAGCTTTGAAACCTCCTTTATGCTCCTACGTCCTTATATGTAGTAATATTAAGACTTGTCCTTAAGTAGTAAGGATTGACATAAGAACTACAACTCCAATATCAAAAGAATACACACTGCAAGTTTGCAACCCAACTCATTGTACAATGCACAAATAATTTTCAATGTAAAATAGAGTTCCAAATTACTAATTAGTCTCATAGATAAAAAAGAATAAATCATATGTAGATAAAACTCAAATATTTACTAAACAATAGCATTTGGGACAAAAAGGAGTTGCAAAATAAAAATAAAATCTAACCTAAAAGACCACTATAGGGAGTGAGCTATCCTTTCTCAAAAAGCTGATCCTGTCATTCTTTCCTAATCCAATTCTTTCCTAATCCAATTGTTCAAGATTTCTACATTATCAAACCAAAATCCTAAAAGCACAAAATTGTAGTTCCTTTTTAATAGAACTCAATTGTCAAACACTTCTATTATATAACTTCCTTTTTAATTATTGAGGTACAACATAACTTATATGCAATTTCTAATATTGCCTACATAACATTAGGAATAATTTAGGTAAAATGAGAAATAGAGGAGCATGTATAAATTAGCATCATAGAATATGGACATTTTAAAGTTACTTTCAAACTACAATCAAGTAAAAATTCACCATCTTATCATACATGTTAAAAGGAACATTTAAAAATTGGCTAGTTACAGAGAAATAGAGAAGCATTATTGCTATTGATATTTTCTCGCTACGTCAACTTTTATAGAAAAGACATAGTAAAATTTAGTAGCAATCTTAACACTATGAATATAACTTCTCTTAGTGTATGACACTATGCAAATTTGTAATAAGCAACCTATAAATTAGTTAGCATAATTGGTAATAATTATATCACATCTTTTATAGACTTCCATTACAAAATAATGAAACATTTGATGAATTAGAACATACATGATTTTTGTTTAAAGGAATGGTTTCCTTCTAAGGTTAACAATAGAAGACATTTGAATCCTTGTTTTCTAAACAAGTCAAAATCAGTTTAACACAAAATATAGATGACTAGCTATCAATCATTAAAAATTACTTAGGAACCACCAATATTTATATAAGCAGTTTTTATATTGACTAATATAAATGTAACTTTCAAATGGATATCTAGAAGTGGACACTAATTGAAGAAAATGGATAGTAAAATAACATTTATATCAAAAACTTCAAGCAATGCCTAGCAAGGTTTGGGCATTCTTTTATGTCTTTACAATTTTTTGTGTAGTAATAAATTTAGATAACATGTGAAATAGGTATACTAGCTACATCGAGAACACATCACCTTACAAATAAAGCAAGGTATCCATATTACTTTCGTTTGAAGAATATCTAGTTACAATAACTTGGATATGACTAGAGAAGGTAATATGAAAAAGAAAAAATTTAAATAAAAGAAAATCATATTTAAACTCAACTACCCCTAATAATGAAAAAGCACAAAAAGGAGAAGGAATAATGGGATGAAAGAAAAGATGAGCATATTTGTAAGCGGTTATGCTTGACAACACCCTTAACTTTGAAATTGATTTCAAAGTTAAACGAGAAAAGAGAAAATCTAGGGTTTCAGGCTGAACTTGATTGGAAGTTGGAATCGAGCTCTTTATCTTGCAAGAGCTTTTAGCAATATCCAGTCATTGCCACACATCCCACAGTGGCATAAAGCTTTCTCCATCTCTGTCACCTTTTTTCTCTAAGAATCATGCATTCCAAAGAACTAAATCAAAGATGGGAGTAAGAAAATGAGGAAATTGAGAAAATTGGGAAGAGGAAAAGTGGCACTAGGATAAAGATAAAATGAGAGGAGTGATTGAAATTAAAATGTGCTAGTGAAGTGATACTTAGTATTTTTGTCATTTTTTATGTAGATAAATTAAGCTATTGTATCAAAGTCTCCTTTTTATTGCTAAAAGTTATAGATTTTGCAAAACAATTTTTTTGTTGCGAAAGTATTTTAATTTTGCAACAATAATAGGCTATTGTTGTAAATACTGCAATTCTTCTCACATCTTGCAACAAAAAAATTTTCTAGTTCCAAAAAATATATAATTTGCAACAAAATCAAGATGTTGATACAATTTCATTGACGCAAAATCCACCATTTCATGTGGTGGTAATTTTTAATTATTTTTTGTTGTGATAAATATTTATTATATATTTATCTCTTTTTAATTAATTTAAATATATTTTTTAACAAAATAAAATTATGGTATTTTTGAAAAAAAAATTACTATAATTGCTTTCTAGATGTTGGCAATTCTCACTTTCCCTAGTTGCACTCTAGAAAGGTTCACTATCTTGTAAAATTTAGATATAAATATTAAAAATTAATAATAATTGTTTTATACCTAAATAAAATATGAGATTGTGAAATATAATGCAATATGAGATTTTTTTTAATGATCAGCATTAGCACATGTTGTTTAGCGCCTCATAATGGACTAATCATATATTTTGCAAATAATTATTTTAAAATCATTTGAACATTACTTTTGGGCATGATTTTAATATCCTATGTCTTTTGAATTAATATAGGCAATTATCACCAAAGTGAAATTATTCATGTTAATTTATAAGTTCTTCAAGCCATAAATATTTACAAGATTATTTTCTAATTATTCTATATAATTACTTGTTCATAAAGGCTTGTTGTGTGTTTTAATTAGAATTTGTTTTGTTGAAGCATTATTAGTTCTGGACATATTTTATTATTGAAAATTCATCTATCAAAGGGGATGAATTTTCAATGTTAAAGTATTATACTGGTTGGCTTCATTAAGAGGGTTACATATTGCATTCCTTGCCCAAAGCGGAGGATGTAATGATGTATTTTATATGTATATTTCTGATTGTTGTTGTCATATATACCCATGAACTAACATTACATTTTTTCAATCTTTTTTGCTTTAAACAACAACATTACGACCATGGAACTTATGAATGGCACAAAGTATAAGAGATGGAAGCAACATATCAAGTTTGCTCTTGGTAAAATAGATATTGATTTGGCTTTATGTGAGCAAGAGCTACCAATGCCCACTATTAAAAGTAATAAAAAGAGTATTATGACAAATGGGAAAGATCCAATAGACTTAGACTTACTGCCATTAAAAAGTTTGTGCTTAAACATCTGTTGAGTGGTTTTCTCGAGACCGACAAAGCCAAGGAGTTCTTTGATGCTATAGGGCAAAGGTATCAGGTATCTGACAATGCTAAGTTTAGATGCCTAATGAAAGAACTGGTGACCATGTAGTATGATAACGTTGGGAGTGTAAGAGGACTTATAATCAAGATGGTTCATCTTCTAACCAAATTAAAAGCTTTGAAAATTTATTTGCCTAACTCTTTCCTTTTCCTACATATCCTAAATTCCTTGCCACCAAAATTTAGTCAAATCAAAATAACTTGCAACACCCTGAGTGCACCCTATAATGTGAATAAGCTGATCAACAAATATGTTGCTATGGAGGAGAAACTTAAGAAAGAGAAGAGTAAAATGAGCATTTTCATGCAAGTAAAGTTAATAACCAATAAGAAATTATCCGTAACATAAAGAAACCTAGATCTCATGCTCCAAAGAACAATCCTCATAAATCTCAAGAGGCCTAAAGGAATGGTTATAATGATAAAGATAATGCTGGTCATAAATCACAAGTGGGAGGTCTTAAGGGTTTCATTAGAAAGATGTGGTGTGTTATCATTGTCATTAAAAGGGATATATAAAGAATAAGTGTTCTAGGTTCAAGTCTTGGTTAGAGAATAAAAAGAATAAAATGGAAGGCAAACCCCTAACTTTAGCCTATTTTGAGTCAAATTTAGTCTATGTCCAAGTAAATTTTTGATGGTTTGATAGTGGTCCCACAACACACATTACTATTACCTTGTAAGGGTTCATATGCAAGCAGAAACCAAGCGAAAGAAAGTCCAAACTTACAGTTGGAAATGATCTAGAAGTGGAAGCAGAATCTATAGGTCATGTTATTTTACATTTGAAAAACCTTGTTGAAATCACTTCGAATAATGTTTTCTATGTACCTTCTTTTAGATGTAATTTGGTTTTGGTTTCATTTTTAGACAAGATTGGATGTAAATTTGTTTTTACAATGGAAAGATTGATATTTTTTAAAATTTTGAATCCATTGGATTTGCTAATTTTTTATAATGGTTTGTACAGATTACTTTTGGCTTCTAATAGTCCTTATACTTCCCTAAATGTTGAAAATTTCATTTCAAAGTGGTCTAGAATTAGGGAAATATCATTAGCATTGTGGCATAAATGTTTAGGACATAAATCTAGGGAATGGGTGGAGAGGTTGATTGTGCAAATTTGTATGGACCGCATTAGGGGTAAATTAACTAAGACTACAAAGAAAAGTGCTACCCATAGTTCTAACCTTTTAAAGATAGTTCACACTAATATATCTGGACCATATTATCCCATATTTATAGTTGTCATTATTTTATCATATTCATTGATGACTTTTCTTGATATGGCTATTTCTACTTAATAAAAGAGAAATTTGATGCTCTTCAAAACTAAAGTTGAAAAGCAATTGGGAAATGTCATCAAGATTGTGGGATTTGATCGGGGTGGTAAATATTATAGCAAACATGATCTATCTAGGTAGCATATGGGACCATTTGCTAGGTTTCTACAGGACTATGAAATTGTTCCACAGTATTCCAAATTTGGTAGTCCTAAGCAAAATGTCATCACCAAAAGGTTTAATCACATTCTTAAGCACATGCATGATAAGCAGATCTAATCTACCAAAATTTCTTTGTGGCGAAACAATCAAAATTCCTTTGCATATCTCAACTCAATTTCTAGCAAATCTATAACTATAACTTCTTTTAAGCTTTAGATTTGTAGGAAACCTAGCCTAAATCACTTTCATGTTTAAGGATGTCCTTCTGAGGTGAAATTTACAACCTAACTGAGAAAAGGTTTGATTTAAGATTGGTTCATTATTACTTCATTAAGTATCTAGGCCATGCAAAAGAATACAAGTTCTAGTACCCTATGAGAGGTACAAGGATAGTTGAATCCATGATTGTAAAATTTCTGAAGCTTAATGTTGCCAATGTAGCACTAAGTCTAGGGCACATTGAAACATAGAGAGACTATCACCATCTTTGTCCCTCAACCTTTACCCAACTAGAGTGTTGCATCCACATCTACTCACATTGAAACAAATTATAATTTTGAACATCCAATGGTTGCTCCACCTAATATTGAGCCTCCTACGGCAACTCTCATTCAAGACCCTTAAGTTGTTGAACTTGTAGAGCAGATTTCGGTTAAGAAGTTAGTTAGATAGAGAAAACAACAATTTCTTATGATTATTATGTCTATCTTGGTATGAGTATAACATTGAGCATGTCGTCGATCCAACTTCATATAATCAAGCTGGAAATAGCCAATAGTCTGATTTGTGGATAAATGCCATGAAAGAAGAAATTAAATCTATGCTCAATAATGAAGTATAGGAGCTTTTTAATCTTCTAAAGAACTACAAGGCAATTGGTTACAAATAGGTATACAAGACTAAGAAAGACTTGAATGGTAGGATTGAAGGCTTTAAAGTAAAACTGGTTGCTGAGGACTTCACCTAAAAAGAGGTTATAGATTACACTAAGACTTTCTCTTAGTTTCTTCTAAAGAATCCTTCAAGATTATCATGACTTTAATAGCATATTTTGATTTTGAGCTCCATCAAATGGATGTTAAAACAAACTTTCTTAATGGTGAGCTTAGAGAGGAAGTTTACATGAAACAATATGAAGGTTTCCACATGAGTGGGAGAAAGCATATGGTGGGTAGATTGTGGAAGTCAATATATGCCTTAAAATAAACATTTCAACTATGGTATCTAAAGTTTAAAGAGTTGGTTACTTCCTTGGGTCAATGTATTTATCTTGTCAATAGGAGTAGTTTCATCTTCCTTGTGTTGTATGTCGATGACATTCTCCTAGCTAGCAATAACTTAGGGGTACTGCATGATACAATACAAATATTGTCTAGAACTTTTGACATGAAAGATCTTTGAGAGGTATCATTTGTTTTGGGCATATAGATTCATAGAGATAAAACATGTAATTTGCACGATTTGTCTCAAGCTTACATCGATAGAATTTTTGAAAGAATTGAAATGAAAAACTATGGGATGTTCCAATCATCAGAGGTGATAAGTTTAGCAACAAATAATGCCTAACAAATGGCATTGATAAGTAGTTAATGAAAAATGTCCTATATGTAAGTGCAATGGAAAGTTTAATGTATGCTCAAGTTTGCATCAGACTAAATTTAGCTTTTTGTTAACGGTGAAATTTGGTTCATGCGAGGAGCCAAAACTTCGATCAATAGGTGTGTGTGGTTCATGTGCCCCAAGCTATTTCTTGCTTTGGAGGATGTGCAGACTGGAAGATGATGAAGTTGGGGAAGAGGAAGAACGATGGAGAAGCACACAATGTTTAATGTGGTTCAGCTAAATTCGAGTAGTACCAGACCCTACGTCCATGACGGAGTTTTTATTAATACATGAAAAAAAAAAAATTTATAGAGTTTTGGTATACAAGTTTTCTAGCCTCCTCCCCCTCTTCTAACAATGTGTTCCCATTTATAGAGGAAAGAAGAGTTATATAAAATAATTACAAGTTACAGTTGTGTTACATCAAGAAATAAATGTGAAAGACAAATAAACTTCTGCAATTAGGCTGTTGCAAGCTACTTTCTGTGGGGTGGGCCCCTCTTGTCAACTGTGGACTAACATATGTGCATCTGTCACTTAGTATTGTTTTACCATGCGAGATGTCTACTACCCCGAGCTAAGTTTCCCAGCTCAAGATCACTATAGAGGATTGCTTTAGTGAGCTTGGTGCTATTGTCACTGTATCGTAGCGAGCACGAGTAGGATGGTTGGCTACTTAGTGAACCGATTTCATGACGACCTTATTATGTCACTTTCTAGTGGTGAGCGAGGTGGAGCTCACTGGGCATCTTCAGCAAGTTGGGTGACTTAGCCTCTACCAGACTATTGCTTGTCTCATTCTTCAAAACTAGTTTTCACCTATAATATAAGCCCCCTAACTCTCGGTTCACTTTGTGGACCAGGAGTTGCAATTTTTTTGAGACTTTATTTGTATCTCTAGTCAAAGTCCTTGCCTGATCAGATTGTCATTTCAAACTTCTTTTCTATCTTTTCATTCTACTTTAGGCCATGCTTTCTTCTATTTGTAATTTTCAGTCGTTGGCGTGGCACTGCCGTTTGTTTTGGGCTGTTAAATGAAGATCAGCCAAATGTCTTTGAGTTTCTTTGATGGACTGAGCTGGTCTTTTTATACCCTGAGGGTCCTCTTCCTTTTTCTCAGATGAGTTCAATGGAGGAGATTGTTAAGCCCCCTGCATTTTCGATGTCTTGGCTTCCGGTAAAGCTTGTTGAGGCATGGATGGCCTGTTGTAGAGTGTTAGGAGGCATGGATAGCCTGTTGCATGTGGCTTCACCATAGGATCTGCCCAGTGGGCTCCTAGGGAGTCTTGTGCTGATCTTGGATTATCTTCCTTGGCTCCTTCCATAAAAGTCAGCATCGCTAGCCAGGCTCTTGGTGCCTTTTTGAATTACACTGGGTCAGGTCTAGGAGGAACTGCCAACTGGGGATGGGAAGACTATAGGAGTAGAGTTGTTAGTCTTCCTACTGGTGGGAGTTTTCCTCCTTGTATAGTCGACTCTTCACATTCTTGCCGAAATGGTAGTATTAGGCTTTCAAGCTTTTGCCTTTGTTTCTGCATTTCTTCTTCTTCTAATGTAAATTTGCCTCGTTGAGGCTTTTTGGTGTATGAGCTCTTCTATGTAGCTTCTGAGAGTTGTATTGGATGCTTTGTGCACTGTTGCTTGTATATTTTTTATGATTAATGAAATATCTTCTGACCAATCAGTTATGCTTTTAACTTTCTACTTTTTGTTTAGTTACATTCGATAAGTAAGAGTCAGGTCACATACGAGCTGCTATTGATGAGAGATCATGTGTGAGCTATGATTTTCTAGCCACATGTTAGCTGTGAATATCTGCATTGCATGAGAGCTACAACAAGTTTGCTTTAGTGTCCTCTCTGTGTGGTGGGCTTGCTATCTACTATTCAGCTTGGGTGTATCGACGAGGTAGGCTCAAAGGCCATCTCACCCTTGGTTTGGTTTTGTTTCCATTTGTGTTGTCATGAAGTAGGTTTTAAGCCGTCTCACTTTTGGACAAGTTTTTCAGTGGCGAGATGACAGCTCATCGCTAAGTGAGGTCGCACGTCCGTACCATAGCAAGCTCGTTGCTCAATCTCATAGCAACATGGATTTAAATGTAGTTCTCTATCTAAGAGTCATTTTTTCAAAATAAAATGTTTTATAAAATAAAGTTAATTACTATTGATATTTTCCAAGTGGGAGAATGTTTGAATTTTCTAATTATGTGGACTCCAAGTTGTGTTCCTAGAAACTTTTCTTTGATGTCCAATTTTATGTGATCATTTTTTATGGACATTGTTTGATGTCTTAGTGGGACAATGTGGAAGGCAACAAGTGTAAGCTCGAACTCAAGCGAAGGAGCAAAGAATGTGCTCATTTGAGAAAAATCTAGACAAAGCACAACAAAAATGTAGGAGAAGGACAAATACAAGCTATCACTTCTCTTGGCCATGTCATCAAGACATTCCCAACACTCTTTAGGCTCCAAGAGTCATAAAACCTCTAGCTACTATAAAAGGACAAGAAAAGGGCTTGAAGAAAAACAAGAGTTAATATTCCAAGTTGCCAGATCAAGCTATAAAGTTCTTCATTGTCTTATTCTCTAATCTTAAGCTTTTGACTTGCAAATCTACTCTATGAGAGAGAGCCTAAAATTATTGTTATATCTTTTGAGATTTTTTTTGTTGCCTTGTTTTTACACTATCTTGGGATTAAGAGAAAGTGGAGAGTCTGTCATATAAATGTCTTAGAAGCTAGGGAATATTATACCTTTTGACAAGGTGGTTGATAATATTAATTGAGTACTAGAAAAGATCAAGTGAGGAAAAAGTTGTAAAAGTGGCTGTAAAAGAATCGACTAGTAGAAAACCCTCAAGCAATAGATTTGACCTTGAGGGAGATGAACAAACTCAAAAGGCATTCCTTATGGATCATTAAACCTCTATAAAGAGTTTACATATCTCTCCACCCCCAGCTTTTATTTTTTAGCACTTTATGTTCTAAAAGGCAATTGGTCAATTATTAATGAATTCAAGTTTACTAGAAAAAATAAATTTCTTGTCCAGTCCATATATGCTACTATAGTCTGATCATAAGCTCCAAACGTAGAAAGAAAAAGAAAAAGATAGATGAGAAGATAGAGCATCCATTGATAAAGCTATCTCAAACTGATAATATTGTTAACTAATAAAAGTTGATTTGGAATTAGAATATTGGACCACCAAGCGAGTTGCCTGGACACAACCTTACTAACATAAAATGAAAATACAATGGCTTATTACATTTGTATTTGGAAATATGGGCACATATCACAATTAAAATGATTCCAAATTCAAAGGAATTCAATATTAAAGGAAGCAATTAACTAACCGTTCTTTCATTGCTACATGACTTGGATAACAGAACATAATGTTTGAATCAAACTAAGAAAAAGAAGTAATATTCCAGTGATGAAAACAACAATTTGCCATGGAGACTTGCAATAGTCATGTCTCAAACTTGTTTTCAATTTTTGACAAAGATTTTAGTAAAACTTATTCAATTTCTTAAAAAGTTAAATATAATCAAAATTGAAATTCACCTGCATGACATTTTTCCTAAGACCGTTGATCAATTTAACTGTTGTATGGCTATCATCCAAATGGTCATTGATTGTTTCATTTTTAATGAGAACATCCACATCTTTATTTGTGTCGATAAAGTAATCCAAAACAGTAATATAGTCAGTGATGTAGGATTCATAGGGGCAATGGCATTGTTCAAAAGCGATCATATTATGAAACAAAATATCCATCTTGTCATCCACTACAATTTTGGGAATTTCAAGAACACATCTCGAAAAGTGCAACCCTAATATGCGTTTGTTTTCAACTTTCACCTTAAACTTCAATCCCATTTCATGTAATTTACTTGCACTGAATTTAAGTACCTCATTATACTCAATTTTTTATGGCTAAAAACTAGATGGTTGTTGTAAGTGAAAATATCTTCGCAAGTCTGTGAAGTGACATATGTCAACATCATCAGGATTTAACTTTTGTTGGTTGAAATGCTGAAAATACTCAAATATGAGTTTTAGAAATGAAGGCATGTTACAAGATTTAGAGGAGGAGAAGGCCTAATTAAATAATTCATCAAGAATAAAGAAAGGTAGTTGATTCTCGAATTACAACAAATCCTATAATATAACGGCCGAAAACTGAGTACTTGGCACAAGAGAATCATCTCTAGACCAACCTCTTTGATGGCCTCTCAAGATGATTTCAGTTATGAAAGAAGCATCTAAAGATATAATTTTGACAAATTCCTTCTTGAAAAGTACAATGTCCTCTGCATAACAACCATGACCATGGGGTTATAAATTTTTAATGAAACTTACCAAATTGTCCAAATCGATCTTAGTTCTTTCAACAAATTTCTTGAAATATTCCCACTTGTGGGTTTTCATGTATTGTAGCCTCTCATCTTATAGTGGAAAGGGCCAATTGAAACAGGTTAAGGGATATAAACTTCTTTGTTTAGTTCACGGATGTCATTGGTCACCCAATAAATGCACCAATTAGTTCTCCTAGCAGGTTCTTTCTGCCTCAATATTTCTTCAATCTCAATCGACACTTCATTTCGATTCAAATCCATCATCTGTCAATTCAAAGTTAGAAAAACAAAATAACAAACACTGATAATATTGTAGAAAGAGTGTTGTATGCAGAAAATGATCGCAAAACTCGCATTCATTTGATACACAAACCATCAACGAAAGGCATACCAGAAAGTGGCTTAGCGGCTCACGACAACCAACTGAGCCAATCTCCATGAGGGTCGACTCAGCGAATGATCGACCTCTCGGCTCAAACCTGACCAAGCGACGCCTGGCTCTCTCACTCGCCATACACGGTGCAACGTTGAGTCGTGCTGGCAACGAATGAGCGAATCCAACGAGCAACGAATACTGATGCTGACAAAAGCATATTTACGGCCAGCCTAGAGGGCCGACCTTATAGATCGCCTCCTGCAGCTGATTTATAGTCTTGTCACTGTCTTCTTTATTTATTTGATGTAATGCAACTGTAACTTGTAATTAATGCATGTCCCCCATCTTCCTTCTATAAATAGGAACACCTTGTTAAAGGAAAAGGGGGAGAGGAGGCCAAATCTTGTAAGCAGAAACTCTGCCTAAGCTTTTCACTAATAAAAACTTTCACCGTGGACGTAGGGTCCGGTACTATCCGGATTTGGCCGAACCACGTTAAAAACACTGTCTTTTCTTCCCTCTTTTACTCTTGGCTCATCTCCCACACTTCAGAAGCAGCATCGGTCCGTTGAACCCCTTTCCCATTCGTTGAAGTTTGGCTCCTCCGTACTTACCAAATTTTGATGTCAATATTTTGGCACCGTCTGTGGGGACCATCTACTCTCTGCAATCACTGTTGCAGCCTAGCAATGGCCAGAGGAAGAACAACTCGTAGCTCCACTGCTCCAACCCCTCAGTAGCATAACATTACACCCGAAACTCAAGAGGCTCAGACGCCTTGGCAGTCCCGTACAGCACTTGAAAACACAGTCAGAGAGTTGATTGAAACGGTTAAGATGCTTGCTCAAGTGCAGGTGCAAAATGCTCAAAGACAAGAAGAAGTCATGGCTCAACTCCAATAGCTTCACGGAGAAGCTCAGAGAGAAGTCCGTAATGATCACAACAGCCAATGACTGGGGGGCTCACATCAGGTGAAAAGTTCTACCCCACAGCCTGAAGGGCAAATCCCAGCGATGGAGGAAGTCCTCCGAAGGCTCGAACGGCTGGAGGAAAACCCTCAGCTTCAAAGCCAACAGCCTTGCCCAAAAGATGGCTCCCTATTTTCTGTGGAAATCGAGAAACAGCCTCTCCCACAGAAACTCAAAGTGCCTGTTATCCCGCTATATGACGGAAACAGTTACCCAAGCGACCACCTGGACGCATTCAACATTCAAATGGACCTCTAGATGGTCGATCCCTTGGTGAAGTGCCGCGCATTTCCTTCCACACTAGGAATTATGCCTCGGACATGGTTCAAGTGCCTCCCCACTCATAGCATTGGCAGCTGGGAGGAATGCCAAAGAAAATTCATCAATCAGTACCGAGCACTGAAGAAACAACTCGTACCTCCTTGCCATC
>JANHAO010010378.1:0-17713 GCA_026873985.1 Saraca asoca
TGGATAACGTGGACCTTTCTATAGATACAAAATGCCTAAAAATGAATGAAATCAAGAACTCATACTTATGGCATTGTAGACTTGGTCATGTAAATGAGCAATGTGTATCTAAGCTCCATAGAGATGGATACTTAGATAAATTTGAGTGGGACTCATTTGACATATATGAGTCTTGTTTGCAAGGAAAGCTGACCAAATCACCTTTTAAGGGAAAGGGTGAAAGGGCTACTGAGCTTTTAGGCCTGCTACATTCAGATGTATGTGGCCCTATGAGTATACATGCCATAGGTGATTATTCCTACTTCGTCACGTTTATCGATGATATGTCATGATATGGTTATGTTTATTTGATGAAACATAAATTGAAAACATTTGAAAAGTTCAAAGAATTTCAATCAGAAGTGGAAAAGCATTTGGGGAAATCTATTAAAATCCTTTGATCTAATCAAGGTGGAGAATACCTAAATGATGAGTTTATAGATTATTTGAGAGAGAATAAGATTCAATCTCAATGGACTCCTCCTGCTACGTCACAACATAATGGTGTATCAAAAAGGAGAAATTGGACTTTGTTGGACATGGTTCGATCTATGACGGGTTTTGCAAAACTCCCAAAAATATTTTGGGCATATGCACTTCTTATAACCAGGTATATCCTCAATCGAGTACCATCTAAGTTGGTGAACCAAACTCCATATGAGACGTGGTTTGGCAAATGTCCCAATTTGAGTCACTTGAAGGTGTGGGGCTGTTATGCATACGTGAGACGCGTGTAGTAGGATAAATTAGAGCCTAAATCTGATAAATGTATGTTTGTGGACTATCCTAGAGAGACAATAGGATACTATTTCTATCATCCTATCGAGCAAAAGGTGTTTGTCTCAAAGCATGCTATATTTCTAGAAAAGGAGTTTCTGGAAAAGGATGCACAGAATGTAGTTAAACTTGATGAAGTTTGAAATCCACAAAATACAGAAAAATGACTTGATGAAAATAGAAGCATGCAAGATTTAGTGGAAGTAAAGGATGTACATAGAGATACGCAACTGGAAGCAGTAATCCCACCAAATCAAAAGGTTGAGACTAGTGGTAGTCAACCTACTACTTCAGGTACACAAACAGTATATAGATCCAGTAGAGTACGGATTGCTCCAGAAAGATATGTTGGATATAGTCTTTTTGAGCAAAGTGATCTTTATCATATGGATAATGATGATCCGTCTACGTATCAAGAGGCAATATTGGACATTAACTCTAAGCAATGGCTTAAAGCCATGAGATCAGAGATAGATTCCATATATTGTAACAAAGTATGGACTTTGGTGGATCCACCTAAAGGGGTGAAACCCATTGGGTGTAAATGGGTCTTTAAAAGAAAGACTAATATGAATGGGAATGCAGTGACATTCAAAGCTCAACTGGTAGCTAAAGGATATCGTCAACGACACAGGGTTGACTATGACGAAATCTTTTCTCCAGTAGCTATGCTTAAATCCATACGGATTTTGCTAACTATTGCAGCTTACCATGATTATGAGATTTGGCAGATAGATGTCAAAATTGCATTCTTAAATGGAGATTTAAGCGAGGATGTATACATGATACAACCTGAAGGTTTTGAATCCACCAATTATAATCAGGTGTGTAAATTGCAAAAATCCATCTATGGTCTTAAACAAGCATTAAGGAGTTAGAACATTCATTTTGATGAGACAGTTAAATCATTTGGCTTTATTAAAAACAAAGATGATGCTTATGTGTACCGCAAGGTTAAGGAAAATACTATATCATTCCTTGTGTTGTATATGAATGACATACTACTTATAAGAAATTATGTTCCTATGTTGCAGACCATTAAGATATGGTTATCTAAGGAATTCTCCATGAAAGACCTTGGGGAAGCTGCCTACATTATGGGTATCTAGATCTATAGAGATAGGTCGAATAGAATGATAGGGCTTTCTCAGACCATGTATATAGATAGAATACTGAAGAGGTTCAGTATAGAGGAATCCAAGAAAGGGAATCTTCCCGTTCTTTATGGCATTCATCTCTCAAAGGACATGTGTCCATAGACACAATTAGAGAGAGAATGCATGCAATGGATTCTATATGCTTTGGCAGTAGGATCCATCATGTATACTATGCTATGTATGAGGCCTGATGTTTCTTATGCTTTAAGCATCACTAGCAGATATCAGTTTGATCTTGGTGAGAAACATTGGATTGTGGTCAAAAACATCCTTAAGTACTTAAGAAGGACTAAGAATCTGTTTTTGGTTTATGGAGGTTGTCTAGAACTGGTTGTCAGTGGGTATTCGGATGCCAGCTTTCAATCAGATAAAGATGACAGTAAATCCCAATTTGGTTGGGTATTTATACTCAATGGTGCTACAGTGAGCTAGAAAAGTTCCAAACAGGAGATAACCGCAGATTCTACAACTGAAGCTGAGTACATTGCTACTTCAAAAGTAGCTAAAGAGGCTGTTTGGATCAGGAAATTTATAGCACAGCTTGGAGTGGTTCCATCCCAGGATTATCCTATAACATTATTTAATGATAACAATGGAGCTATTGAATAGGCTAAGGAACCTAGGTTTCATCAAAGATCCAAACACATTCTGCGACGATATCACCTGATTAGAGAGATAATAGATCGAGGTGATGTAAGTATCGAGAGGGTACCCATACAGGATAACATTACAGATCCATTGACCAAAACATTGGCTCAAAACAAGTTTGAACAACACATGTTGTCATTAGGCTTACGCTATATGGCAAATTGGCTCTAGGTCAAGTAGGAGATTGTTAATCAAAATAGGTGCCCTAGAGTCAATTTGATTGAGCTCTATTGTATATATGACAGTACATTTTGTATTGATTTGGATATTAAAGGTTGAATATTCATCTTATATTACATATTATGTTCATAGTTATGATTAGTGCATAATTAAGATGAAGCCTATGGTGAGAAGTCCATTTAATCAGTCCTATAAAAAGGGTTATGGGATTGTGAGGGTGATTATTAATGGTTAACTTCTGCACCAAAATGACACTAGTCAAGATCTAATAACTAGGTATTATCGAGATCTGTTGAAACTAGACGATGTGGTATTTCTCATTTGATAAGCAACTGACCCCATAGGCTGAGATGTAAGTGAGTTGCATCTGAATACACACGTGGACATGACTCAGTTAGTGTGGAGAAACGTAACTGAATAATCGTGATCTTGTCTGACCCGTTTGGAGATACTATATGGAGCTACGTTATTAGTTAATCTCCAAGTGGTGATCGCATGACTAATCTTTTGACTTGAGATTGTGGGATATCTTTTGCATGGAAGGTTATACTTTGATCAAGTCAAATGTGACTCTAGCCATGAGGGAACTCTAAGGCTTGTGTTGGGTATTTCTGGAAATACAGTTAGGTATGGCCTAATCAAGATAGGATTCATTACTACTCATTTGAGTGATATCCGATGGCCACTCAATGAATTGGTTTGACTGGTGAAACCCTTGATCAAGGTTCAATCGAGACTCAAATGAGATTTGAGTGCTCGTGAGACTCAAATTGAATTTGAGTACTTAGATTCATTTAAGTTAAATAATTCATGATGTTGAGGAAATATGATTAGTTATAAAGGTTGACTATCATCTATACCTTTGACTAATCCAGATATGGTAATGAAGAGATCGTATCATGCATTAAGATCATTCACGGACAGGCTTGTCACTTTGTTGACTCCTACCAAAATTTGGATAGCTATAATGGCTTGCTAGAGTCCGCTTATAGCTTAAAGTCCATGGGAATTAATTTGAAAAAATTAATTATTGATAAAATTAATTGGATTAATTTTATATGCCTTTAAATGGTTTGAAGGGCATTATAGACTTTTACCAACATTTCGAGGGCCTTCTGGGTCACACGCATAACGGAGAATGAATTATAACCAAAGGTAGGATATATTTATATCTAGGGACAAAAATGTAATTTATAGAAATTACTGGGGCAAAATTGCAATTTATGGAAATTGCAGGGACCTGTTTGCAATTTATGGAAATTACATAGGGCCAAAATGCAGTTTATGGAAACTATTAGGGCCGAAGTGAAAAATTAGATTTTTCACTTCAACCACCCAAAACAACATCGTCTTGGACCAGGCCTATAAAAGGCCAAAACGCTACGTTTGTAGTGAGAGACAGTCATGAGGAACGTCCATCTGGTAAGCTCAAAACCCCGAAAACCCATTTGCCCCCTTCCACAGTCCCATCGAAATCTTCTGATTTCAAAATGGAAGTCTGCTCCTTCAGCTTGGCTAGCACCTTGGGAAGGTTGTAGAGGCCAAATTCAAGCATTTTTTGATGTGGATCATTAGCAGACTGGGACACTTGGATCGGATTGGTGGCAAGCTCTCCGGCCTTTCTCCGCTACGATCAAACTCTTCTAAAGATTAGTAGAGCTTCCTTGTAAGCATATGATGCTTTAATTGTCTAAAACCAACATGATCCTGGGTGGATTTGCTCGATCCAATTAGGTTTTGAAAAAATTTGAATTTTTTGGTATCAGGCAAACCCAACATTAGCTAGCTCACAGCTCTAGCTCTAAATATGAGTTCTAGCTCGCAGGTCTCAGCTAGCTCATAGCTCTATGATCTAGCTCTTAGCTCTAAAGATGAGCTTTAGCTCACAGGTACAAATGGATCTTCAGATGACCAATCCTTTGGTTAAGTATCGTGTTTTTCTAGTTACTCTAGGCAACATACCCCGAACATGGTTTAGGAATCTCAGCTTATAGCATTGACAATTAGGAAGAATGCCAGAGAAGATTCATTAATCAGTATAAGGCACTAAGGAGGTAGCTTGCACCACTTTGTCACCTCTTATGCAACCTACTAATTCGGCATCGCATGTGACCTGCTCATTGCTAGCTGATGGCTTATTGCCAGCTGAGACACATTGGTGCTCAATTCATTGCCAGCTGATAGCTTATTGCCAGTTGAGAGACATCGATGCTCAATTATGGTTAGCTGATGGCTTATTGCTAGCTAAGGCACGTCGGTGCTTAATTCATTGCTAGTTGACGGCTCATTATTAGTTGAGGCACATTGGTGCTCAATTCATTGCCAGATGACGACTTATTGCCAGCTAAGACGCCAAGGCACTTAAATCTTTCTCCAACTGATGGCTCATAGCCAGCTAGGGCACATTTATGCTCAAAAGAAGGTCTATGCAAACTATTGGTCATTCGACCTAATAAATATACATTGCTAAAAGCTAAAAAGCACTTGTGAGACCTATTGGTCATTTAATCTAATTAATTGTACTATGATATCATTATTCAATATGATACATAATAATACCAAAATTCATTAAAGTCCTCAACGAGGAGAATGTCAGTATAAAGGTTCAAGATACAAAAACCTATGACTACCACAGCCTACGGAAGAGACTGGCCCCCAGACTTTATGCCTTGGATAGGAGGGTCCCCATGTGAAGCAAGCTGATCAGCAGTAATTTGATCATCAGTAGTCTCCATGGCCTACAAACTACCTTCTATCAAGTTTTGAGCCAGAGAAGCTCCACTTGCTAGCTGCAAACCCCCATTGGAAGAAGTTATTCTTGCATCCTCCTTAAAGCCTTTGATGAACTCAAGAACATTCCTACCAAAAAATGAAAAATCTATCTTCAGATGCTCTTCCCATAAGTTGAATAAAAAATCAGCAGTGGCTTTAAATGCCGCCTTCTCTTTAGCTCTCGCAATCAGCATGGCAGTCTCCGCTTTAACCCGAGCAACTTTCTCTTCTACTAATATAGTTGCATTCTTGGCTTGAGTGACCTCATTCTTGGCTACCTCATATTTTCTTTTGGAACTCTCAAGTCACTGCATTGTCACATCCAGTTCACTTTTCACCATTGTTAGCTTATCAACAACTTTATGAAGGCTGGATGTAACAGACTCGTGATTTGCCACCTCGCTAGACAAAGCTTCCTCAGCCCTCTTCCTTGCGACTTTGACATCTCTAAGTTTCTCCTTTAGTTTTAACACCTCAACAGTCACAGCAAATAGGTCACCCTCAAGCTTTTTCTTTCTCTCGTCAAAAGCCCGAAGTGTATTCTTCTCATTTATTATTAACAGTAAGCTCTAAAAAGTGAATGATGAAATGAACAAGTTAGATTACGAAAGACAATAGAACCAAGTTCAACCAGCAGGCTATGGCGAGCCACGTAACCCATCAATCCTTCCCTTAAAAACTTCTCTAACTCCAACATTTTAACCTGACTACAAGGCCCTAGGATTGGCTGGATGTTTTTCCAAATGAAGTTGGAGTACTCCTCCATCTTTGGCCTAAGATTGGAAGGTCACCCCTTAGCTTCAACCTTAGGTATTGCCTCTGAAGTGACAATGACCTTTTTTCCCTTGTCTACTCTATGTTTTTTGGCAAAAGGATAAGATAGGGATGTGACCTCCCCGACCCTCTCAACCACCTTAGGATGCAAAGTAAGAAAAAGTGCTTGAGAAGGTGCTAAGGCAAGAGGAGATGAACCTACAGTAGTAGGGGCTACTGAGGTAGTAGCAGTAGCAAGAAACCAAGTAGAACAGGAGGATCGTGGCGATCGGAGGTTGAGCTTCAACATATTTTCATACTCTCCAAAATTTGCTGGATCAATCTCTTTAGTTCCGTGAGCTTCTATATCTCTAGAAAGCTCGACATCAAAAGTCGAAGCAAGCTTATACGAACACAAGAGGTCTTCATTGAATCTGAGATCGTTCTTTAGGTCGTCCAAAGCAGCGAATTGATCCAGCACCTCGATCTCCCCAGCCTCCAATGATGGTTTCTCCTTCCCAGCTCTGACTGTGAAATAAAACAAAGCATTAAAAGTTAAAAAATAAAACAGATTAATATAAGCTCGTACGTCCTCAGCTTGTTTACTAGGAGTAAGGACAAAATCAAAATTACGAAGATCATGCAGAGATGGACACGAAACATAAAAGCAGCGGGTTTTGTAAAGCCCCACATTAGTTTTGCCCTTAGCATCTCCTTGTGACAAAATCCTTTTGTACTCAATTTGCCGAGCCAACGGATAATAAATCCCATCACTCTAACCTACACTCATAATGCCAAAAAGATAGCAAAGAACTCTTACTGAAGGAGAAGGGAGACCATTTTTTAGATACAAAAGGGCGAGAGAGGTGAGTTAAGAATATGAGTTTGATGTAAGCTAGAAAGGGAAAAGATGTAGTTTATTCAATAATTCCACGAGATAAGGGTGGACTGGGAACCTAAACCCAGTAACAAGATGTTGGGAGCTAATGGCAATGTATCCTTTAGGAGAATGGTTACTTGATCATTGGGAAAAGGCACCAAAATACAACAACCTCTTCGGAAGCAGAACATTTCTACTATACTCCTAAGATCATTAGGCTTAATGACCAAAGGATGGAGTGTAAACATCAAATAATCTGAAGACTTTTGGCTTTCAGTGACCTGCTGACCCTCAGAAGGATCAAGCCTACCAATGACCCTCTCGGTAACCTTAGCACTCCCAAAGGTCGCTTCGTCTATAAAACGCATTAGCTCCCCGCTTTGGGTTGGGGATTCAAAATTCTCGTCACTTCTTATTTAGAGACCACGATGTTTATGATCTGCCATCTACATAGAAGAAGTAATAATTAGGTCAATAAAAGCAAACCTTACCTACTAGCTAAAGAAAATAAGGTTTCCTATGCAACAGGCTACACACGTCTTTGATCACCACATTTAAGACCTAAACTATCAAAAATATGGGGGGCTTAACCAACAAACCTATCAGGTCGCAAAAATCCAAGAGACAGAAAAAAGCTAAACTTAATAACCTATAGGCACTTTATCAGGCAAACAATATGACAGCTTCACAAATAACAAACACACTACAAAACCAATCAGTAGGGAAAAGTTTCCTAACAACTAATGAATGCACATTACTAGATATCGAAAAATCACAAAGCAAAGCACTTATAAAAAGCAAAAACTGAGAACCAGGGTTGTACTCAGAGAACTTACTGAATCAGTAGAATGAGACGAGTTCCAAGAAGGGAATCCAAAAAAAGACGAGCACAATCAATCCAACCAAACCTGAAGGTTACTGTTGCAGAAGCAGAAAGGATGGAGAATATCGATGACTAGGTGAGAGCTTTAGAATGAGAAAAAACTGAAGCACAGAATTTCAAAAGCAACTAATGAGAGGGAATGAAGGGTTTTCTATTAGATCAGGGGAGTGATCAACCATCCTTGATCTAATGGTCCAACAAAAAATAAGGCGCTGTTGTTATTGCACTGACGGTTACGAAAAGGTACATACATTTAATGCGGTAATGATGGTACAGGCAGACAAAATAACACAATAGAGACCGATCATGACCTCCAGCTTTTATTAGCAAACTTCAACTCCCAGTCCACAGATTGCACTAAGAGTTAGAGGGCTAATGTTGTAGGTGATTTTTGGTACCTTCAAATGGGCTGGTAAAAGCCCAGTAGATAGACTCAGCTAAGAAAAGCCTATCTCATTTGGATTAAGGCCATCGAACCAAGATACCAGGTCGCTAAGTACGAGTTAATATCGCTAGTCAATGTGGGTCAAAGTAGCAATCTCAGGTCATGAAAACAAGGCTCAGCTCACAGTTAGGGGTGCTAAACGGGCCTCATGCCCACGGGCCTAGTGGGCTGGCTTGCATTTTTTTTATGAGCTGGACTAGGTGAGGGATAGCCCGTTTAAATGTAGGCCAGTCAGTTTAGCACCCTAGAGGTGCTAAACTAGCCTTAAGCCCGCGGGTTTAGCAGGCTGGCCCTTATTTTTTTACGAGCTGGACCAAGTAAGGGTTAACCCATTTAAATGCATGCCTAAACAGGCCAAGCCTATTTAGGCCTGCTCCGCATGGGCTGGCCCGTTTAACACCCCTACTCGCAGCTCACGGAAAAAGTCCTTAACCATCAGGAAACTCTGTCTAGTCCCCTCTTCTGGCAAGAATCTATTATAACCGTCTATCCTAATTTATTATATAATCCTAATCAAGTTATAAAACTTATCTGTGATAAATTTCTATTCAACCTGCAACCCCCCAACTGTTATAAAAGAAGAATGAAATCATTGTACAACACATACATACAATCATAAGATACAATACACTCAGCAGAAAGTAATAAAAATTGTCGACATAAGGGTTAAATTGACTTTAGCCGAAGCACGTTAAAAACTTCTGGTACTTCTGATGTCTCCCTATTCTTCCTCTCTCTCTTTCTCTTTTTTTACACTTATTTTGCAGTTTTAGGATTCAGAACTTAGGTTGACCAAATTTTACTGTTAACAATTACAGATTTCATGAAATCATTATAAAACATGTGCATAGTACAGGCTCAAAACTAGTTTGAATTATTTGAATGTGTGTGTGTGTATATATATATATATATATATATATTAATAAAGTAAAAGTCATCTCAACGTCGCATGTTAGGATTCATGCTCATCTAAATGTCATTATATAGCTAGTATCTTCCACTTGTTAATAGAGGAAAAGTAAAAAAAAAATTAATTTCTTTTTATTTCTTTTTTATTCCTATTTTAATTCAAATCATGAATAAAACTTTTGAATTTTTTAATCTTATTCTAATTCAAAAAATCTTATCTTTTATCCATATTAAATATTTATATATAAGTAAATAATTATATTTATATATAAATAAAATAATTATTAACACATAATTAATAATATCTAATTTTGATTTGGTAGATAATGTTTATCTAAAAATTCTTACTTTTTAAATTGTTATATTATCTTTATATATCAAATATTAAATTTAATATTTTACAATTTTTCTTTTTGAAAATTTTATCAATTTTGAGTACTTATCAAATTTTTAATTTAAATTATTAATGAAACTTCAAAAATGATTTTTTGAAATGTATATATTTTTCATGATAATATATTACTTATGACATCTGCATACAAATATAGCTAAAAAATAGGTTTGAGGGTATGGATGAGTTTTTATTAATCAAATGCTTAAATTTTCTTGCTTGAAGTAGTAAATTTAAATTTTAAAAAAAATAATTTATAAATAAATCTACATTAGTATTAATATATTGAGAAAATATTTTTAAAAAGATGAAAAAATTTTAAATAATAAATTTAGCTAACTTGAAATATTAATATAACAATAATATCAAATTAAAAGAAATATAATATTTCTACTATAATATTCTTTCACAATTAACATAAATATAATTATATTAATTATATAATCATCTACTAACTAAAAGTATGTTAATTATTTACATATATTTAAATATATTATAATTTAGAAATTTTGTGTAATGCTTAAGGTGCCTTGTGTAGCATATGTCGTTTTAAGCATTTGTCGAATAAAATCCTAACATGTGTACAATTTATTATTATCATAAATTTAAAATTCCATCATGTTTAAAAATTTAAATTATAAACTGATATATTATCTCTTATGAAAGATGGATTTTAAAACACTGAATCATGCTCAAATGGAATTTGTAAGGAATAGAAATGTAATGCATATCAAAAAGCAATTGATCTAAGTTTTATTTAATTTCTTTTTCCCACTTATAATGATTGATCTAAATTTTCTTTTTTATTTTCACGTTGAAGTTGAAGATGAGGGGCAATCGTTGCATATTCAAGTTATGGGGTCAGTAACCACTGGAATTCAAGAAAAAGGAAGCAACAATCAATGACAAACATTAATAAGAATTGATCAAACTAAATTTTTTTATTTTTTGTTGATTCTGTTTTCTAAATTTAAATATATTTGGGTATTTAAAGAATTGATAAAAAAATATGATTTTTACCCATAAAATAAACTGCTAATTTAAACATGAATGGTTGAAATTGTTTTTCTAATTCAATAAAAATTAAGATTTTCTCACCTGACTTAAAATGCTATATAATCTTAGTTTGGCCTCTTGTACCCTAGAGTAATATTGTAATTTATAATATAAATTTGTATTATAAATTAAAATCAAATAAAATTAATTAAATTTGTTAAGTAGTTTAGATATATTACAGTTAAGTGGGTTTCCTCTGTTAAAAGATTCTGTGTGAGTACAATTCATGAATTTTTGTGTGCAAATTTTTAAGTGTAATTAATATAATATTTTAACTAATATTTAAGTGAGATTAAATCACTTATTTATTCTTCCTTTACACTTATGTAGACACAAATAAAGTGAACTTTCAGGCCCTTTTTTTAGTTTATATGTTGTGGAAGGTATTGGGTAAATAATGTTTTAATTAATTTTTAGCTAATTTGAAGTTGTTTGACTTAAGTCAATTAACTATTTAAGTGTTTGGTAAATGATTATTTGAGTTAATTTTTTTTATCTTCAATTTCAAAAAGTTAAGTTCAATTTCAAAAAGTTAAGGAACACAATTTTTTCAATTAATTGTTTGATATTTATGGTACCAAAAAATATCATTATCCCTAATTAATTCAAATTTTGATGCAATTACTTTTTGATATAAAGAAAAACCTTTGTAAAAAGTATGTATAAAATCTATTTTATGACAAATTATTTTTTATTTAATTTATATGTTATAAATATATTATTGGATCATACTTCATTTTCTCTCACCATCATCCTATGAGAAATAATAATATAAATAACAACAATAATAATAATTAGTAATAATAAATAACTTATTTTTTATTTAAAATTATCTATTTCTTGATAAAAATTATAATAAATTATAACTATTTATTTTTTTAAAAAATTAATAAATAATAGATTATATTATTTATTTCTTAACAAAATCAAATAATTATAATAAATTATAATAATTTATTTTTAAATAAAATTAATAAATAATAAATTATAGTTATTTATTTTTTAAATTAATAAATATAATAAAATATAATTATTTATTTCCTAAAAAATTTAATAAATAATAAATTATAATAATTTAAAATAAAAATATAATAAATAATATTTTCAAATCTAAAATATTATTAAAATAAAAAATATTTAAATAATTATAAATTATATTTATGTTTTTATATATCTTTTTATATATAAATAATTAATTTAATTAAATATCTTCAAATAAATAAATAATACTATCAACTAATCAAATTAATTAATAAGGTCATCTATAAGATAAAGGTTTATTTAACGAATTGACTGTAATCACTACTCCGATCTAAAGTGCAAGTAAAGGCAACTGCATTGACTGCCTTCTACCCTTTCACGGTGCATTTAATTAAATTTTATCAATTTTTGACTTGAATTAAAGGAAAATTTAATCATTGAGGCAACTAAAATTTATCTTTTAATTATAACCAGCCACTTGATCAATAAATTAGCAAGATATTAGTAATTAATGTCACAATTAGTTAAGATAAATTTTAAATAAACATTGTTTTCTAACTAAATCTCTATTAAAAAAAAATCATGCATACTTTTATAAATATATCTTAGTATTCTTTTAAAGTGATATTCACAAAATTACCAAAAAAAAAGTGATATTAACAAAAAAATTATAATAAATTCAAAAATAACAGAATTCAATATATAATAATTTTAGTCAGAATCTATCTAGAATTTATTGTAAAATATCTCATATATTCCTCTGCCTAAAATTATCTAAATTTATACATGAAACAATTCCTTTTATTAATACACAAATCTAAATGCTTCTTCAAATACTTCGATACTTAATTATTTAGCTTTCTTTGTTCACCGTAATCATATCTGTTATTATTAGAACTTTTAACAGGAATTACATCAAAACCAAAACAATTATCAGAAGTAAATTTTCTATTTACTAATACTAATTATTCTTTGAATTATTATATTACCAAATACATATATTTGTGCAATTTGTGTTTGTATATGAAAATATTTATATTAATATATATATAATATTGTTCATGTTAACTTATGAGTTTTGGGTATGTCATTGATTTTGTGCATACTTGAAAATAGTCATATTAACACATATTCTTACAAATTTTATAAAAAAAAACTATTACTTTTTGTAACCTTTTCTCTAAAAATTCTATCTTTTATGTACAAATGGAAAAGCATCATTGTTCTAGTCATGCTACATTATCAACAAAAGAAAGGCCAAAACTTATATACATAACCCTACTTATAAATTTTAGAGGAAGGTACATATTAAAGTTACGATTCAAAGAATTACCTGCAGGCCATGTGTATAGTCCATAAAATTGGATTGGATGGTCACCTAATTTGATTTAATTTTTAAAAATTGATTAGTCAATTGTTTTTATTGAATTGATCCGAAAAATTTATATATAATAAAAAATTTAACATTCAATTAATTAAAAAACCAATAATCTAGCTTTTTTTATGAATTAGAGACTTATAATTATAATAGAAATTAATTATTATTTAATTTTTAAAATTTTTATTATAATATCATTATTTTTTTATTATTGATCTAATTAATTAAATCAATTAAATTATAATGGGATGATTTTTCGGTTCCTAACCAATTTTATAACATTGTGTTCAAGAAATAAGAAAATTTTGTATTTGACAATTGATGCATGCAAGTGAGAAACAAGGAAATGCAAGTAAAAATGGATGCCTAAAATGGACAAACCCCACTGCTGACAGCACTGTCCCCTCTGTAAAAAATGTCTTTTCAACCTATCAAGCTTCGCAAAACATTAATGACTTGCTCCGAGGCAAAAAAAAAAAAAAAAGGAGGAAAGAAAATAAAAAAATTAGAGAAAATTTTTTTCTCATTATTTGTTTGATTGAGTACAAAATAAGATGAAAGAAAAAAATATATAATTTCTTTTTATTTGTTTGAATGGAAAGTAGAAAAATACTAAATTTTATTAAATGGAATTTTTACCCTCCAAAGTAATTGATTTACCAAAAATAAAAAGCGTAATTTCAGAACAAATTCTTCAAAATTACATTTTCTAATCATTTTCCATCCAAATCTGTCAAGAAAGCTGCAACGTTGGATCTCATGTCATTTTTTTAATTTTTTTTCTAGCCCTTTTCTATTCTCGATCATGCAAAGAAAAATCTCATTTCTTACCTCTTTTGTTACTTTTTATTTTCTTTCCACCCTTTTCTATAGAAACAAGCAAGGGATAAATAACAACCATATATTCACGTGTAAGTTGGATTCACGACATCTCTCTCGACAATAATTTTATTTATTAAAATAATAAAATATTTTATTTATTTAACATTAAAATAATAAAATAATAAAATATAATATTATGATATTATATATTATTTTATTAATTATATGATATATAAATAATATAAAAATTTTATTTATATATAATAAATAAAATTTTTATAAAAAATTATTTCCCAATAAACTTAATAATTAAAAACAATCAAATTACTTTTGTGAAAAGTTACATTACTTATCGTAAATTTATATGCTTAAGTCAAAGGCTAGGTTTAAAACCGAAGATAATTTGATGCCTTTAGGTGCAAAATTATGTTATATTTTGGGTTGGATTTAGTCATTTCTAAATTTGAAAAATTATATATTTTTTAATTTTTTTTCTATTTAATTAAAAAATTTATATTTAAACTCCTTAAATTAAAAATTTTTTATAAAAATTCGTAATAAATTATATTTTAGTCCCTTTAATAATTTTCCTTTAATTTCGTAATTGATGCCCCCCACGAACATCACAAGTTTACCATTAATAAGCTATTGAAAATATTTATGGGGAACTCAACTGTGATGCTCCACAATTAATGGAAGCCTCTTAAGTACACATTTTTGTCAAACTTATCCGCTCCACTTTTCAAACCATAAATATTTATATTCTCTTGATATGATATATGTTTTTGTTTCTATTAAAAAATCAATTTTATTATTTATAGCCTAATTTTATGAAATTTATTTTTTTTAATTTTAAAATGTTAAAAATTATAATTAATTTTTTTATTATATAAAAATATATATATATATTATAATTAAAATATTTATTTGTTAATTGTTTTCAAACGCATGCACTTAATATTCATAATTAATATATACAATCTGCCACGGTCTCTTTCAAAAATATAAAAAAATACTTAATAAATAAAGTTTGATTGTGATTTCAACATTTTAATATATGCATATATTTTTCTTAAAATTAATAAGACTTTTGCAAACAGTGACGGATGCAGAACTTTGAATGAGTGGAGGCTAAAAAAAACTACAGGGGATGGAAAAAAAAGTTAAGAAAATTTTATATAAAAAAATAAATAAAAAAATTTATATTTTAATCCTAGAATCTTGTACTATTTTAAAATTTGTCCCACCAAAAATAATATTTTTTATTTTAATTGCTACAGAATTTTTTTAATTTAGTCCTTCCCATTTTTTTTAATATTACATTTAAATGAGATTGAGTCGGCGCTTGAATCCCCGTTGGCCCTATGTGGTCCGCCCCTGTTTGCAAATGTCCTTTTTAGATGGATCCCGCATGACGCTCATCACGGTAGGAAAGGAAATTGGCCAAAGCCACCACCACCCCTCCAATCATCTTATATATTCATGTTTATGTATAATAATATTTACATATTTATAAAAAAAATATTAAAATTATATATGCGTACACTTGATGAAAAGTCTTCCAAGATGGTGGTTTCAATAAAGTGGTACCTTTGTACTGTCAGAATCAAGTGTTTCGTAGAAGCCATCGCAGCCAGCAAGACTTCTCCGCCGGTTCAATGGAGTTTTCTGCTTTTCCTTTCATTTTCCTCTCTCCATCTCTTTTCCTACCTTATTTTCCACACTTTTCCTTCTCTTTGATGTTGCATAAGAAATTCTATAAATATAAAATTTTTATATATAATGAATTTAGAAATCTTATAAATATTTTATCTTTATTTTTTTAATATAATAAAAATAAAAGGAAGGGGATCAAAATGTTACAGAAACATTCCATTAATGTCCGCATTTCATGGTGCAGCTGCATTTAATTTCCATCTCAATAAATTGTAATGTTCGTATGCCTTCGCCTTTACTATTTTTTTTTCCCACAGTTCCTTGCTCCCTAAGTTTTAATTAACATAAAAAAAATTCTTTTTCCCGCTTTTAACTAGGCATAGCGAAATTAGAACAAAATCACTTTTGGTTTAATAGCCTACTTAAACCTTTTATATATATATATATATATATAAATACTATATTTAAATTTAAATTAAAAAATTTCATTTATGAATTATGAGAAAAGATAATTATAAAGTTTAAATAAATAATATGGGATCTTAAGAGTATTTTTTATGTAAAAATATGCTTTTATTAAGTTTAAAAAATTAAATTTTAGACTAAAAATCTATTTGACACAAGTAGCTAATAAATTTATTGATAATTTATAAGTTAATTGTTAATTATTTTACTAGTCATTAGTCATTAATTGATTATATTAGAAATATTTGAAAAAATTAACTATTAAATTAACTTATAAATATAAAATAATATGTTAATATCAATAGATAGTATATAGAGTAAATTAAAGCATATTTAATTTAATGTCAGAGGATATTGATATAATTAAAATATTTAAAATAAGAATAAAATTATCTAAATTTTAATTAATTATATTTTATGATATCATACATTTATTTATTTATTTATTTTTATTTATTTATCTTAAATTAATACACATAGGTCAAATATGTAATAGTATGTGTATTTTTTAATTCCCGCTAGCTTTGTGAAAAAAAGTATTAAAAATAATATGATATTAGAAAAAATAAGTATTGAAAATAGGGATTTCTAATTAATTAAGACACAAGCCATCAATTAATCAAATCACTACAAGAAAATCAGGATTTTTCAACGGAATATTCTAATGGATTTTATCCGTTAGAATATTCCAACGGATTTTTCAACGGAAATGCTTCCGTTGGAATATTACAACGGATTCTACCACGGAATTTCAGTCCGTTATAATAATTTAACAGAAATTACAACGAATTGGAATTTCGTTGGAATACTCCAATGGAAAAACACATTCATTGGACAATCCGTTGGAATACTCCAACAGATATTACCACGGATATGGACTCCGTTGGAATATACCAATGGAAATATTCCGTTGAAAATTTTTCGTTGGAATATTTAAAATACTCTTAAATAAAGCGGCACGTTTTGATTATTTATTTAATTTCAATGGATATTTTCGTTGGAATTACCGTTGAAATATTCAAAACACGCTTAAATAAAACGGCGCGTTTTGATTATTTATTGAATTCCAACGGACAAACTCCGTTGGAATTTCCATTGGAATTTTTGAAACCCTTAAACTCGTCTCCAATTTCATTTCTGCAGAATTGGCCGAAAATCTTCGCAGCGTCCGCAACGTTTCTTCCTCGCGTCTTCCTCTCCGGTGGGATTTCTTCATTTTGTTCGGTGTTTGAAGCTGCATTTGTGCCATAGTAAGGTAAAATCCCTTTTTTACAAATGATTACCGATTTGTTCGTTGTGTTCTTCGTGTTTCGGATGTTTCGACCGAACTTCGCATATTCTTTTCTTCACAGGATTCGAACTTTGGGTTTTTTGATGTATATGCTTTCTTGTTTCACTGTTTATTCCTTATTTTTCTGTCAATATAGATAATATAAATAAATTGTTTCTGGAAGTGTGGATTGTATGATTGTAGACACAATTTTATTATGTGTGAGAGTTTCTCTGCATCCCATTGCTGCT
>JANHAO010010379.1:0-17696 GCA_026873985.1 Saraca asoca
AAAATAGTTTGTATGGTTAATGAAGTTTATTTGATTTGATGCAACAATACGACTCACCTATTTAATGGCTTTTGAGGTATATATACGCTGTCTATTTATATTTGGCTTCATTTAGGTTAAAATATTGTGTCATTGTAGATGTAGATTTCTTCAAATTTTGTCGAGTAAGAAGCCATTTAAAATTTTACTTTTGAATTTTACTAGTATTTCTACTGACTTTTATTTTGGGATTTATAGTATATAATTATGCTCTCTATTGTTTCTCTTTGCTGTTCCATTATTTTTAGGATGCATTAGATTCTGGAGACTGCAACCGGATTCGGATTTTAATGCGGTTAATGACTATGATGGTATGTGTACTGCTAATACTGTTATCCTAAAAAACCTTTATCAACTTATTGATTGTTTACTGGTACATTCTTGACAGTTTGGGGCATTTAGGAAATTCTGAGTAACCACAACTTGCATCTTTACAAGCCATGGGTTAAATTTACATTAATGAATTTGCCTCTGATATTTGCTGATATTATTAAAAGGGAGAAAAGAAGTACATAGAAATCCTCCTCAAATAGGAGATATTATTGTAGTTCGCTTGAACATATTCTCTGGCTATGGCCATTCTTCTCTAGTCCTTACCCATAATCTTCACTCATTTTATCATTCCCTTCCCCATCTAATAGAGTATGAGTATTTATCTTCCTACACCTTATTGTATTTTATGGTATGCTTCTTTATCCAATAAATTTTTTTTAATGCTTTCTTTGTATATTCTTTAGATGTGCAGTAAGGTTCTTCAACCTAGTTCTTTAGTTGTTGTCTTTGAAACATTGTTATCATCAGCTGCCACAACAGTAGATGAGGAAAAAGGAAACCCTGCCTGGCAGCCATGTGCTGACTTTTACATAACTTGCATTTTATCTTGTCTCCCATGGGGTGGAGCGGAACTTATTGAGGTAATTATTTTGATCTTGATCCTCATTTTGGTGAACTTTATACACTTCAGGGGACTTGTCAGTCCAAATTCCTTTTGTATTATGGCGTTATAGATCTGATGTCTTTCTGCATACCTGTATTCCATTTCTCAATTTGATCATTAATGTCTGTTCATGTTTCTTAATTTGTGATTTTTTTAGCATCTTACAGAAAATAAACTTTGCATAAATGTTAAGCTTTGATTGTTTATTCAAGAATTACAAAATTGTTGGATGCCCAAATGGGAAATGTTTTCACTTACTTGCCATCTCTGCAAATGGATCTTTTGTATGGTAAAATGCTGATTCTTACAAAGCCACTATATCGCCCACCCTCATCCCCCCAATTGTAAATTATAAGAACTGCAGTGATGTGGCAACTGGGGTGTTGACCACGGCCACTTGTAAGCAAGTGCTTTGATCATGGTTCAGCCTTGTTGACTATTATTTATAAAGTGGATGTTATTGCTTTATTACTTAAGCTGTCATGACAATGGAAATCATCAATCATGTATATGAGTGGATGAATTTTGTCATAGCTTAATCAAATAAGCTAATTTTGTTCTTCTATGGGTTAATGATTGCTTGAGGCTCAAGGAGGAATCATTAAGGGTTTGATTGCAACATTGAAGAAAGAAAGTGTTGCATATTCTACAAGCTCTCATTTAGTTGAATAACTTGTTAATTTGTTGAAATATTATAATAGAATAGATATGCTGGCAGTACCTGGCGCATCATTTGTTGCTTATGTTTCTCTATGTAGTTGAAAGTTAACTTTTCATCACTCTCTAATTGCTTCTTATGATTTAATGATGTACCTCATCCATTTACAGCAAGTTCCTGAGGAGATTGAGAGAGTCATGGTTGGCATAGAAGCTTATTTGAGCATTAGAAGGCATACTTCTGACACTGGTTTATCCTTTTTTGAGAATGACAGTGAAACTGGTGACAAGGTTTGGCTTCTTTTTAGCTTATACTTTATGACTAGTTCTTTCTTATCATTGTAGTATTATATATATGATTCTTTTCTGATTTGTTGATGAAGTTCTGCATTTGTTAAAGAGTATAGGCAGGTTTTGGTTTCAAGGTTAATTTTGGGTTAGAATGGCTTGGCTGCATATAGATATATTTCTCTGTCTAGTTTTCTGGCTCCCCCTCATTTGAATTCTGTTTGGACTGCCCATCATGATCATTTGCTATTTGTCAAGCATTTCCCCCCTCTCACAGAGACAGTTATAGCTGATTATGAGGATTATTTTTTATCTGAAACAAGGGGTGGGTGGGTGGGAACCAGAATCATTTTTTTTGTTGGTATATCTTTTTTATGCTTAACATTATTATGCTTTGAGTCCAGATATTGTGGTATATCTTTATTTACTATGTTTCTCTCCATTGTTATAGTTAGATTGACTTTACAAGTGTGTGACTTTCTAAATTTTAATGACATTTTCAAGGATTTCTTGGAAGATTTATGGGATAGAGTACAAGTCCTATCTAGAAATGGATGGAAAGTTGAAAGTGGTAAAATTCTCTTCTTATTTTTTTTTCTTGGCAAATATATATATTTTTTTGGGTGATATTATCACTTATATTCTTTTTAATCATGAACAAGAAGTAATCAGTACTATTGCTCGGTCATCTTCTTTCCGTGGCTTTAGGGCAACTTGTCCTAGTAGACCTTGTTTTGGAGTTTCTTTTTTCTATAGATCATGTTAGATTATGTAAATATGTATTGTATCATACTTAGGTTATCTTATGTAAAGAGTCTAGCCTAGTTAGCTCAAGGCCTAATTAGGATAGGGCCCGTCTACATGGTATCAAGAGCTGGTTCAAAAAATTTTTTTTCCTCAGAAATCCTAAAATTTCCTAAAACCAGAAACCGTAAAATTTCCCAAAGACCAGATCCCATCTCTGTTGGCACAACCCTCCGTGTCTAATCGAACTTCTGAGTGGACCACTGTGATCGGCCTTCCTCCGCTGGCCTACCCCCCGAGTGCCGTCGCCAAATGAAACCTCACGCACCACCAATCTATAGCAGATGTGCACTGTAAATCTGATCATCTCCGGCAAGCGTTTGTTCTCTTCGTTGGTGCCGTTGCTTCCAGCTCTTGCTGGCAACTCTAGCCCGGTGATCTGCTGCCGCTCCAGCCACAAACTGCCACCATGCGCCACTGCCACGCATTGCCGCCATCTGTTGACCCGCTTCAATTTGATGCTCCGGTTCTGTTCCCACCATCTATTTGACCTCTTTTGGACCCTTTGTGTGCAGATTTGTGATCTTGTAGAGCTTCTTTCAATCCAATCATGGCTTTCTCTGGAACTTTTACCTTTTCTCTGGCCATTGCTACAGAAAAATGATTGGGGTCGTCTAATTATCTTTCCTAGCAAAGGCTGTTGAAAAATGGTGCTTGGGTCAAGGCTTGAAAGATCATCTAACCATTAAATGTGAAGATGTGAAAATTGATCAGGAAGCTTGGGAAAAGGTGATGCGTTATTGTGTACCCTTCTGTGGCAGTCCATAGATCCTTCTCTTCATAATATTTATACTAATTTTGATACTTGTTATGATCTATGGGCACAGGCTAAGAATCTCTACATTAATGATATTCAACGTCTGTATTCTGTAGTCGTTAAACTGATGAATTCACGACAATAGGGTATGTCAGTCACCGATTTTGTTAGTCAAATGTCATCTATTAAGGATGAATTTAATGTTTTGTTAGTTGCTGGTAAAATGGTTGTTGAGGATCTAGTACAATGGGATAAATTTTTCATGATATGTACTCTTGCTACTATGGGTACTGACCTTGCTTTTGTTCAGGTTCAAATCCTTGCTAGTCCAACCGTTCCTACATTGCAAGAAGTCTTGTCTTGTCTTCTCTGGGTTATGTCTCTTTCTATATTGTCTGGGTCAACTCATGTTGACAATTCTGTACTAGTGTCCCAAGCTCAGCGGAGTCCTCTAGAGGAACAGGGAGGGTGGTTGTGGAGGCAATTGAGCAACTCATCCTAAATGTGTGTATTGTCACATATGCCCAAAGAAAAATGCCACCCTCCCTGAGCTAATGTTGTGCAAATTGATGATGCTCATCTTGAACAACCTATCGGACACTTAGTCATAGGATTTTGTTCTTTTCACTGTAGTCGATTATGATGATTATCTCAAGTTTCAAGCATCAAAGTAGTCATCCTCATCAGTGCATCTATAGCCCACTCTGGTAATCACACTAGTTGTCTTACTCAGTCGTCTTCTCTTAGACCTTGGGTCCTTGGTTCTGGTGTTTCTGATCATATCTCTGGTAATTCTTTTTTACTTTCTCATTTTACTCCGTCAACATCTTTACCTTCTGTCATTTTGGCTAATGGTTAAGCAAGTTGCTACAACTGTAAACACCATTACCCTCTGTACCTTTGGACTCTATTTTGTATATGCCTAATTGTCCCTGTAATCTCATTTCTGTTAGTAAACTTACTCGTATTTTGAATTGTTCTATCACCTTTGACCATAACTCTATTCTTCTCCAAGACAGCAGTACTGGATAGGTGATTGGTGCAAAATGTGAGTCATAGGGACTTTACCATCTTTCCTCTTCCTCTGTTGCCTGCACTGCTATGGAATCTTTAGCTCTTCTTCATAATCGTTTGGGTCATCCTAGTTTATCCAAGTTTCAGAAGATGGTTTCGGGTCTTTCCAATTTATCAAGTTTTAATTGTGAGTCATGTCAACAAGGTAAACAGTTGAGAACTTCGTTTCCTAAGCATGTCAATAATTAGGTTGCCTCCCTATTTGCTTTAGTTTGTTCTGATGTTTGGGGTCCTAGTCGAGTCTTGTCAGTCTCTGGTTTTTAGTACTTTGTAACTGTTATTGATGATCATTCACGTTGCGCATGGTTATACTTAATGAAAAATTGTTCTGAATTACATTCCATTTTTGAATCTTTTTGTGCTAAAGTTAAAACACAATTCAATACCACTGTTCAAATTCTTCAAAGTGACAATGCTCCTGAGTATTTTTCCACTGAATTTAATCAATTTATGTCTTCTAATGGAATTTTACGTGAATCATCTTATGCACATACACCTCAACAAAATGGGTTGCTGAACGTAAAAATCAACATTTAATTGAAATGGCTCGAACCCTGTTGTTGTATCATAATATTCCTTTTTCATTTTTGGGGTGATGCTATAATTACTGCATGTTATCTCATCAATAGAATGCCCTCTTTTGTTCTTCAACATAAAATTCCTTATTCCATGTTGTTTCCTGATAAGTCATTGTATGACCTTCCTTTTTGTGTTTTTGGTTGTGTTTGCTTTGTTCATAATGTGACTCCTAGACAGGATATATTGTTAGCTAAGTCTATCAAGTGCATCTTTCTTGGCTACTCTCACATTCAAAAAGGTTACAGATGTTACTCCTCGGATACTTAAGGGTATTATATGTCAACTGATGTCACCTTCTGAGTCATCTCCATTCTATTCTTCATCTACCAAACCACAACAAAACTCGTTGAGAGAAGTCCTTCCTATTCCTTATATTCCTCTTCATCCTCATCCTATTGTTCTTGAGTCTACTTCATCCTTTGTGCCATTGCAGGTATATCATCGGCAATCTCATACTCACATTGAAACCGACATCCCTCCAATTTCTTTTGATTTTCCAAAGGTGCCTGTTGACTTACTTCTTGCTCTAGCATCTCCCCTTGTTGTGGACCTACCTCCCGAGGACCAATTTCCCATTGCCATTAGAAAAGGTCCTTCTATTGAATTTATTTGTAACAAGCTTGGTGCATATAATTTATATGCTCCAGCTTGAGGGGGAGTGTTAGATTATGTAAATATGTATTATATCATACTTAGGTTATCTTATGTAAAAAGTCTAGCCTAATTAGCTCAAGGCCTAGTTAGGATAGGGCCTGTCTATTATATATATATGTACTCCTATTCATAATTAATTAATTAGAAATTTTTTTCCCTATGCTCTTCTCTCTCTCTCTCTCTCTCTACAGATCATACAATGGCAGAGAATGTTTGCACTTGGCATTAAACCATCACTTGATCTAATATATAATAAAGACAAAATTAAGACGAAATCTTTATTGTTTAATGGTGTTGTTGAGATGAAAGTTGTATTAATATGGAAACATAGTGGACGATTAGTTATTGTAATCACTTATACAAAGAATATGCAAAGAAACACATGAAATGATTTTCTTATTGGCTTCTAGAGTTCATAATGCCCGTGCTGGGTGAAAAAAAAGGGAAACTAAAATGTAGAAGATTTTAGCCATATATAGATACATGGAACCTACATATGCATGCTATTTGGAATAAGTTACCGTTGGCTTCTGTTATTATTAAGTGAAATTTAGGATGAATAGTATCTTAATTCTTCAGGTTCTTTTATTAAGTCATGGTTTATGTTTGTTCATTTGGCCTTGCTGTTTCCTTCCCCCCTCTCTCTCTCTCTCTATATATATATATATATTATTTCATGAAAAGCACTTCCATTCCTTTTTTCTTGTTTTCCTTCCTCTTTGATTATGTTTAGTGTTTCAATTGCTAGTTCCAAGACCTCATCTTTCATTTGAAGCTCAGCTGGTTGCTGGGAAGTCCCATGAGTTTGGGCCAATATGCTGCCCCGGCATACCTGATCCGCCTGCAGTATCTTCTGGCATAACTTTCGGTAAACAGAAGCATGAGGCCGAATTAAAATATCCTCAAAGGATACGCCGGCTTAACATATATCCTCCCAGTAAATTTGAGGTGGTTTTGTTTTTCTGATGATATTGATCCTCTGCTTGGTCTCATTTCCCTTCATCTAATCTCTGTTTGAACGTTTTTTAACCTTCTGTCTTGGATTATATTTTTCTGTATGCCATAGTTCATTTATCAGGCTCTTGCTTTTGAAAACTTAATTCAACATTGATTTATTCAGTAATCTACTGTATTTTTCCTTGTTTTATCTATATATATATATATATATATATATATATATATATATATATTGAGGTAATCTGCTCATGTTTTGCTTAAGCCTTAAGTATTATGACAAAGTGACTGCATTACTGAGTACATATTTGTTGGCTAAGCATAAATAAATAGTTTGTACATTTGTTAGAGGCAACTATCACTTATAATGAAAGAAGATTATGATTTTGTGAAGAGTTATCTAGAGGCCATTTGAGTTGGTATTTCATTATTAGCTTATTTGGGTTATTTCAATTTTCAGCTGGGTGATTCATAGGTGGATTGTTCCATATACATTGTTCTCATTTCTGTTTCTTCTTTTGCTTGGATTCCCTTGTTCTAAAAGCATTTATATAAATTATAGTAGTGGGGATTAGACTAGTTTTTTGCTTGACTGTAGTGCAATTATCTCCTTAATGTATGAAGCTCTATCGATTAATGTTATACTTGCCACACCTTACCATAGATTAGATGATTATATTTACTCTCTAAGTTTTCTTAATGGCAGGATATACAGCCTATAGATTGCTTTGTGGTGGAAGAGTATCTCCTTGATGTGCTTCTGTTCTTCAATGGCAGGTTTTTATGTGCTGTATATCTTTCTTTTGATGATAACCCAATTATTGCTTGATGTATGAAGCCCTACAGCTTGTATAGTTGGTTTGCAATGTCCTTGAAGATTTCCAGTTATTGTTAATGTCAAACAATGACTAATCTTGTGGATTTTTTGCATTTGCTTTCTTATGATTTTGCATAGGATCCTTTCATAGTTCATCATATCTCTCAATCCTTTCCTTCACCTTGTTTTTTGCAATAGTACTTGAAATGTTCTTGACTTAATTTTACTATTTTCATTTATGGTTTCATGCAAAGCTAGTCGAAAGGAATGTGCTTCTTTCATGGTTGGCCTGCCAGTGCCCTTCAGATATGAGTATCTCATGGCTGAGACAATATTCTCTCAGGTATTATCATGTAACCTCCTTTTTGTCTATAAGTATGTAATCTGACAGATAAATTATCAAGTCTTGCCCTGAATTTGAGCTATTTTAGCTAGTACTTTGTGTATGAACAGGTGAATATTATTTAAACATTGGCAGGTTTGATGATGATGTGTATATCTTTTCCCATCTTGCAGTTGTTGATGCTACCCCAACCCCCCTTCAAGCCAATATATTACACACTAGTTATTATTGACCTTTGTAAGGTACTGTCAAACTGACTTAATCTTGTTGCCCTTTCCTGTGATGTTGAGTGAATTGTTATTATTTTAATATGCATTTGTATTGATTTATTTGAAATTAGAGATTTTGTGAATGGCTTGAGAGGAACCTCTTTCAGAAAACTTCTGTTTAGACCAAAAGATATAGTTAAATAAAACTCTAATACCTATTCTAATAAGGAATGGATTACCTAGTCTAATAAGGAATAGATATAGATAATTACTAAATAATCTAAAACAAATAACTATCTATTTTATTTACACAATTCTACACTCCCCCTTAAGCTGCAATATATATGTCATATGCACCAAGCTTATTACAAATATAATCAACCCTTGGACCTCAGAGAGATTTGGTAAAGATGTCTACCAATTGATCATTAGAATTGGTGAAAGAAGTCACATTGTCTCCTGACAAAACCTTTTCTTGAACAGAATGACAATTAATCTCTATATGTTTGGTTCTTTCACGAAAAACTGGATTGGATGCAATATGCAAAGCTGCTTGATTGTCACAAATGAGTTTCATAGGTCCTATCTCACAAAACTTTAGCTCTTGGACTAGTTGTTTCAACCATACCAATTCACAAGTAGTTAGAGCCATAACATGATAATCAACCTTTGCACTCGACCTTGCGATTACAACTTACTTTTTAGTCCTTCATGAGATCATATTTCCTCTAAAAAGGACACAGTATTCTGAGGTGGAACGTTTATCAATTGGTAATTTTGCCCAATCAGAATTTGTGTACGCAACAATTTCAGTACTTCCTTTGTTTTCATAGAACAATCATTTCCTAGGTGCTTTTTTGATGTATTTGACTATGCAAATCACTGCTTCCCAGTGATCGTCACAAGGAGAACTCAAAAGCTAACATTGACTGCAAAGGAAATGTTAGGTCCAGCAACTGTGAGGTAGTTCAATTTTCCAACCAGTCTACGATATCTTCCTAGATCTATGTACAATTCCCCTGGTTTGGTAAAAGCTTAACATTAGGATCCATCAAAGAATTTATAGGTTTACAGTGTATCATCACTGTCTCCTCCAAGATGTCTAAGGCATACTTTCTCTGACAAATAGGATCCCATCTTTTGATTAGGCTATGCCAATTCCAAGAAAATACCGCAATTTACCCTAATTTTTTGTTTGAAAATATTAAAATAGATGTTGCTTCAACCGATCAATGCCAACATGATCATTTCTAGTGATGACTATATCATCCACATACACCACTAAAAATGTGCAAAGATTAGATGAAAAGTGTTGATAAAATACCAAGTGGTCGGCTTTGCTCTGAATCATTCCAAATGCTTGAATGACTTGACTAGCTTTTCCAAGCCAAGCTTGAGGTGATTGTTTCAATCCATATAAGGGCTTGTTTAGGCAGTAAACTAGTCTGGACTCTCCCTGAGCAAAGAACCTAGGAGGTTGCTCCATATACACTTCTTGTAAATCACCATGAAGAAAGGCATTTTTGACATCTAACTGATGAAGGGGCTAGTTGCAGATGACAGCCATGGAGATAAGTAGGCGTACAGAGGTGATCTTAGCCATAAGAGAGAAAGTATCAGTATATTCAAGTCCAAAAGTCTGGGTGTAGCCTTTAGCTACAAGACAAGCCTTAAAATGATCAACATCACCATCGGGGCCAACTTTCACTATGTAAATCCATATAGATCCTACAGGTGTTTTATCAGGAGGTAAAGGAACAAGATCCCATGTTACATTGGAGTCTAGAGCAATCATTTCATCAATCATAGCCTGGCACCAACCTGAATGAGAGAGAGCCTCCTTAACTCTCATAGGTATGGAAACAAAAGACAAGGTAGATACAAAACTATAGTGAGCTAGTGATAAGCGATCATAACTTAAGAAATTGTAAATCGGATGAGGGTTAAGAGTGGAACGATTACCTTTACGGAGAGCAATCGGAATGCTATTAGGAGGATTTGGGGCCGAAGCAACCGTTTGGACAAAGGTTGAGTCACTTGGTATTTCAGTAGGAGCTTCTTTAGTGTCTACACGGCGAAGACGTCGCTAGTAAGTGAGAAATGGAGGTTGTTCTTCTTGGAGTTGAGAAATTGGTGACTCTAGAAAGGCAAATTGAGGGGTAGGTAGAACTTCGAAAACTATGGAGGACTCAATAGATGTGATGAAATATGGAGATGTTTCAAAGAAGGTTACATATGCTGAGACATAGTAATGGTTCAACATTGGAGAGTAGCATTTGTATCTTTTTTTAAAACTAACAAGACACATTTGATAGCTTTAGCAAACATTTTGTCAAGACCTGGAGAAAGATCATGAACAAAACAAATGCAATTGAAGGCATGAAGGGGAATAGGATAATGATTTCATTAGGGTACAAGATATCATGGGGCACTTGATCATTTAAAATAGAAGATGGCATGCTATTAATGAGATAACAAGCGATGAGGATGACATCACCCCAAAACCGAATAGGAACATTATAATGTAATAGGAGGGTGCGTGCTGTCTCAATTAAATGGTGATTTTTACGTTAAGCAATTCCATTTTGTTGAGAGGTATGAGGGTAAGTAGATTGATCTAAGATACCATGAGAGAATAGATAAGAAGAAAATTTAGTTGAGAAATATTCTCTAGCATTATCACTATGCAATATTTGGATAGACTTGTGAAATAGATTTTTAATCTTAGAACAAAAGGATGCAAAAATAGATTTTTAATCTAAACGATCTTTCATTAAATATAACCAAGTGCATCTTGAATAATCATCACTTGACTTGGACCTCAAACATCAGAATGGACAATGAAAAATGAAGACTCAGCCTTATTATTGATTCTTTTTAAAAAAGATGAACGGACATGTTTACCAAGTTAACACGACTCACAATTTAAAAACTATAAAATAGAAAATGAGGATGAATTTTTCAAAACTTAGAAAGAGTTAGATGACCAAGGCGTTGGTGAAGGAGTTCAGGAGATTTGGATGCAAAGCCTGCTATTGAACTTGTTGGATGAAGATAATATAATCCACAAGACTCACTTCTTGTGCCAATCGTTTGTCCCATACCCCGATCCTATACAAAAAAAGAATCCGCAGTAAATGTAACTAAGCAATTTAAAGAAAGGTTAAGTTGACTGATGGAAATAAGATTAAAAGGAGAATCAGGGACAAAGAGAACAGATTTAAGAGGAATTAATGAACTCGGGTTAGCTTGACCGATGCCTTTAGTAATGGTTTTGGAGCCATCTGCTAAAGTAATTGTATGAAAAGAGACATGAGGCATTATATGGGTGAAAAGAGATCGGATAATAGTTATGTGATTGGATGTTCCAGAGTCTAGGATCCATGAATCAAGTGTTTGTAACAGACAAGCAGTAAAATTACCAGTGGAAGCGGTAGCTGTTGATGATTGAGCTTGCAAAAAGGCCTTAAATTGAAGAAATTGTTTGTACTCAAAGTCCAATGATACATCAGATGGAGAATTCTGAATGTTCGCCTCATTTTCAAATTGTGCAACATTTGTTGATTTACTCCTTTTCTCAGGGAATCCATGGAGAAAGTAACAACGATATTGTGTGCCCAGGCTTTTTGCAGTGGGTACAATAAAGACGATTACCACCATGGGCTCTGGTACTATGACCACCTCTGTTACCACGGCCTCCCCCTTGGCCATGAGAACTAGACTGTGAGATCGAGGTTGAAGTGCTTATAGAATTGTGAGTACTTGGAGGTGTAAGGAGTAACCTTGAAATCAAATTCCTAATAGTAGGAACTTCCAAACTCGTAAGGATTTGATTACGCGGAGAGTCATAGTCCGAATGAATCCCAAGGAGGATTAAAACCATGCATAGTCGATCCAATTTGGTTTCTCATTCTTTGGTATTAGTTGTGACAATTAATTGTTCGATATCGAAGATGACTACTTGAGCCTTGGTCAAATATGCAGACATGTTATGGTCAGATTGCTTGAGATTCACTAAGTTGATGGCTGCACTATACATTCTTTGAATGTTGTTGGTGTAGAGTTGTTTGGCTTATTCCCAAAAAAGATAATAACATGTCGTGTAGAGACAGAAATAGACAATTGATTCCGGAATAATGAATTGCCATAATGATACACACAATTGTGCATCCGTTTTCTTCTAATTTTCTTTCTCAGAATCAAAAATATTTTCACTAGTTGTGGTCAAGTGATCATTGACTCTATTGGCCATGAACCATAGATAGAGTCAGCCCATGAAGGGTAGTTGTTACCATTCAATTTTTCACTACATATAGTTGGTTTGCCAAAAAAAGAAAGAGAAAAGTTATTGGTGGGTTTTGAGTTTTGTTGGCTGTTTGAGGTATTATCTTTGCTTGATCCTGTAGCCCTTTTTTTGGGGGGGGGGAGGGGGGGGGCTAGAAACATGTTCTGTGAGGTGAGTGGAAGAACAGGTTCTGGCTGGATTTGTGCTTCTGGTTCAGGTTCTGGCTTCCTTTTCATTTTTTTTGTTTTGGAATATTCTGGATTTAAGTTGGTGTTTGGATGAAATCAATTTGATGGAGGGAAAACCGAATGATTCTAAATAATTTTAGGACTGATTTGTGGTGGTTAAGAGTCAAAGAATTGGGTAATTATTCAGGATTCTAGAGGAAGAGCATAAAGGAAAAAGAGCAGAATAGAGAGACGAGATTGTTTTGCATAGGTCAGAAAACAGAAGAATTGGAACCCTAAAAAGGAGAGGCCCTCAATGTGAGGGCTATGATACCAACTTGAAATTAGAAATTTTGTGAATGGCTTGAGAGAAACCTCAGGCAGAAAACTTTTATTTATACTAGAAGATATAGTTAATAAATAAAACTCTAATACCTAGTCTAATAAGGAATAGTTTACCTAGTTTAATAAGGAATAGATATAGATAATTACTAAATAATCGAAAACAGATAACTACCTATTTTATTTACATAATTCTACAGATTTGAAATTTCATTTCATTAATAATAAATTCTAATCATGTGGCTATAAATTAGGCTCTTCCAGGGGCTTTCCCTGCAGTTGTAGCTGGGGCAGTCCGTACTCTCTTTGAGAAGATTGCTGATTTGGATATGGAGTGTCGTACACGTCTCGTCCTTTGGTTCTCACACCATTTGTAAGTTCAAAATCTTAAGACAGTTAGACCAGTTGTAATTTCTGTGGCATGCTTTGGGACATTGTCACTTCTCTGAGATTTTATTGATTCTATTTATCATAGATTTCAGTTTTTTTTTTGTTAATCCACTTATTTTTTGGCCACAACATTATTAAATCAGGTTTGCAAAAGTGTTGAGGGTTTGGATTCATCTTTTTGAAACTTAAAAGTATTTAATTTCTGGGTAAGGGCCCATTTGTTTTATTGGAAAACATCTTCCATACAAAAATTTTGTTTGCTTGTGTACAAGTATGGATTCTTATGTCACCTATATATCTTATTAACAAAACAATGCATGGTGCCATGGTAGTGGAGGAAAACAACTGCTTTAAAGCAGTAGATGTTGTTTTCTACTATGCAACCCCGTATATAACATTAAACAAATGAAATATTTTCTATGATCTAATTTTTTGTAACTTAAAAAATGAGCAAATGAGAAATTATTTCTATGGAAGATGTTTTTTGACAAAACAAACAGACCCTAAGATGTGCTTATTGTCCTTGCAGGGAACAGTGAAAACTTATGTTAATACACACATATATATTGACATGGGAAAATGTTACAAAATATGGTTTGTTTGCAAAATTTATCACAAACCATTAACCCATCTCAGCCTGTCTTAATTTTGCCCCTGATCCCAGTTATTAAACTGAATGGTCCAAATGAATAAATAGAAGTTTTCTACCCTTTAATAGAAGTACAAGAGTAGAAGCATGGTTACCCATGTAGCATTCCTCCTTCTCTTAATTATTAAAAACATTAATATCTGGTGTTGCCCAAGGCACGTAAAATGTTTTCTGGGGATTTGTTATCCTCTTGCTATGTATTCTGTTTGCTTATAATGAAAATTTCTTTTTGTGTAAAATTACATTCGGAAAAAGTTTCAAGTTTCAGTCTGCATAACAGAAGAGAACACAAGCAGGAAATTTGGCATCTGTGGTGTCTCTTTTCGGCTGCAGTATTTCCACAGCTTTCTAATCAAAATAAGATGTTACGATATTGTAGAAGGCTATAGAAACTACAAATATGTTCACATGCCTTTTAAATTGATACGCTGTGAAATGTGAGAGTTGGTCTGGTCAAATTCAACAGGGATTCCATGCAGAGTGGGGAAGTGGTTTAAAAGCATGAGCTTGATCTGTAGCTGAAAATGATAGACAACTGGTAGATTGAAATTGATCTGAGATATGTTGTGGCAGATTTTTGGCTTCCTTATGGATTGTGTTCAGCTTTTAGGATTCATTTTGTTGTTTCTCTAAATCCTGTCCTGCCATGCTAAAGGCAATACTGGAATAAATGATGGAGGACTGGATGTGACTGAAGAAATATGGCCGTGATGATGAGAGTGTTGTGAAATGGCATAATGGTTGTGGCAACTAGTTGTGTTAGACCGGTGATGATGAACAACAAATTCTCTAAAGAAACAAATTTTCCTGAATGAATGTCGACTAAATAGCTTTGTGGTCTTGGTTGCTTGTTTTTGATATTTATTCAATTGCATGACTTGTAGGCTTCAAAGTTGTTACTTGCCACCTTCCTTCTAGCTTTATTTAACAGGCTAGAGCCTAATATCTTAAATTTATTTTCACAACTATCATATTGTACCAAATTATGACTTGTTTCATTATGCTCGGGTTGGTTAATGAATTTTTGCTATGCAGATCAAACTTCCAGTTCATCTGGCCATGGGAAGAATGGGCTTATGCCTTGGATTTGCCAAAGTGGACCCCTCAACGTGTGTTTGTTCAGGAAGTTTTGGAGAGGGAAGTTCGATTGTCGTACTGGGACAAAGTAAAGCAGGTGATAATTCATGCTGGAACTAGATCATAGCAGAGATCACTTTTCCTGCATGCCCCCTCACTAGACTGAATCGTTGCATTGGTAGATTTTATGAATCTCTCTTAGCAATCCAAGGAAAACTTTGTTTTTCAATAATTGATGTGAATTTTCTCCCCCTTTGCCCCATTTTTCATGGCTGCTTGGTTCATAAATCATTATATAAAGGACATGTTTGTTTTGACAAAATCAAATTAATTGAATAATTTTCATACCTCTTCGGTTTTCACTTAAAGTTGAAATGTTATTGTCTTCATGTTATATTCACTTCCTGATATTTTCAACAGAGTATTGAGAATGCACCTGGTTTAGAAGAGTTGCTTCCCCCAAAGGGTGGACCAAACTACAGTTTGGGTGCAGAAGATGGTAAAGAAAAGACTGAAAATGTACTTTCGGGAGAACTCAACAACATGGTTAAAGGAAGGGTACCTATCCGTGAAATAGTAATGTGGATTGAAGAAAATGTGTTTCCAAATAATGGCCTAGAAGTTACCCTTAGAGTGGCTGCACAAACTCTTCTTAACATTGGATCCAAGAGCTTCACTCATTTGATAACTGTCTTAGAAAGATATGGCCAAGTCATTGCTAAAGTATGTTCTGACCAGGATAAGCAAGTCATGCTGATAGCTGAAGTGAGTTCTTTCTGGAAGAGTAACACCCAGATGACTGCAATAGCCATTGACAGGATGATGGGTTATCGACTTGTGTCAAATTTGGCCATTGTGAGGTGGGTCTTCTCTGCAGAGAATATTGAGCAATTTCATACATCAGATCGTCCATGGGAGGTACTCAACTCGATTTTGGGTTCTGGATAGGTCTTTTGCTGCTTTGCTATTTTTCCTGGCAATTTCATACTTTCTTTAAATTTAAAGCTATATTTTACATTATCTATCTAGATTTTGGTTATTTATAAATTTCTATGGTGGGATCTTTAGTTTTTACATCTTATTGTGATTGACATGATTTGTGTGGTATGCTAATTACATTAGTCTGATGTTTACTTATTTGATCTCCATTATTCCTCCTTTGTACTTCAACTAGTGATTTTACCCCTTTTTCCCCCTCAGGTTCTTAGAAATGCAGTAAGCAAGACATATAATCGTATTTCTGATCTAAGGAAAGAGATATTTTCTCTAAAAAGGAATGTGTTGTCAGCTGAAGAAGCTGCCAAGGAGGTGCAAGCAGAGTTAGAGGCTGCAGAGTCAAAACTTATGCTAGTGGATGGTGAACCAGTTCTTGGTGAAAATCCCTTGAAGTTGAACCGGTTGAAATCACGTGCTGAAAAAGCAAAGGAGGAGGCAGTATCTCTTCAAGAATCTTTAGAAGCCAGGGAAGCTCTTCTTGCTCAGGCAATTGAGGAGAATGAGGTAACCAATGCAAAATTGATATTATGTACTGGGTCATATTTTATTTTGTTAGTAATGCAGAATAATTATCTTAAAAAAGACATCTGCTTGAAGAGCATTACTATATCTTGGAACAAAAGTCCAATTTTTGTTGTTATCAGGAATCAGAAACCATGTATCTGTTCTGGCAAAAAAGTAGATGTGCCAATAATGAGTTTCTCAGTTTACAATAAAATGAAAATATTATGAAGTGAAGGAAAAAAATTACAAATTAAGAGGATCCTCAAAGGAGAGAAAAATCTTAAACTAAAAGTTACAAAGAAACTAACCAAAGTTCTAAAACAGATTCTCAATCCCTTTGCAGATCTGTTACGCTTTAAGCCAAAGTGAAGTAACAAACATTATCTTATCCCGCACCAAGAATATAGGCTGAATTTGTTGTTTAAAAATTCTAACATTCTTTTCCAACCATATACACCATAAAACAAGTCTTGCGACTTCCCAAAGTGTGTTTTGTTCCTTGTTATGTCCGAAAAAAACCATATCTACTTGAAAAGAAAATGTGCAAAGTATCTGGTCAAACCCACAAAATCCCAAATAAAACAAAAAGCTTAATCCATCACTGACACACCATCTCAATATGCAAAAACAAGTGATTATTAGTTTCCAGACTTTTAGAACACATCAAGCACATATTTGGTGATAGTGCTTTATGACGTCTACGTGCATGTAACTTGTAACCTAATATTAGTATTAATCTTTGTTAAGAGGGAGAGAGAGAAGATATTATGAAGCCGTGCTCAACAATGAGTTAGGCATATGTATTTATATTAAAGATATGTACATGAAATAGAGTCCTAATAGATTTATAATTTATTAACCTATCTAGACTTATCACTTATCCTACATAGGCTTATCACTTTAACTAACTTATTCACTAACACTCTCTATCGAGCTAAAGCTTCCAAAGCTTAAACTTGTTATATTAATTTTGAATTTTCAAAAAATAAAATATAATAAAAATAACTAAAGAAAATTTGATAAATTTTAAACTGTACAAACAACTTGCAACAAACACAACATACGGACAACTCCCCCTGAACCAAAGACTCTGTGGAAAAACAAGCTGCCCGTCTCCTTACTTAGAAGGAGATATTTTAGGAGATATTATAGGAGAAATTATAGGAGATAAACA